>JAUZSV010420453.1:0-10797 GCA_034780495.1 Parotocinclus cesarpintoi
ACACACACACACACACACACACACACACACACACACACACACACACACACACACACACACACTCTCTCTCTCTATCTCTCTCTCTCTCTCTCTCTCTCTCTCTCTCTCTCTCTCTCTCTCTCTCTCTCTCTCTCCTCTCTCTTTCTCTCTCTCTCTCTCCTCTCTCTCCTCTCTCTCCGCTCTCTCTTCTCTCTCTCTCTCTCTCCCTCACTCCACCTCTTTCTCTCTCCTTGCCTTCCTCCCTCCCTCTCTTTCTCCCTCCCCACCCACTCTCAGATCATCTCAGATAGGGAATAATAAGCAGAGCCGGGAAAGAGGTGTGCGTGCTGTGATCCGGAGCTTTATTATCCATTGTTATATAGATCAGTAAGGAACTCATTTGTCACTTTCTCAGCATGGACTGCCATATCGTAAGTACTTGCTGTGTTTTCTGAGCGATACCCTAAAAAGTACCTATTCACAGACCATCCTTTAACTCTGCATTTGTAATCACTTTCCTTACCGCTTCTGCTTTCTTTAAGACAAAGTCCAGAGCGTGATTGTCAGAGCTCTAGGATGCAAGACAGCGTTACCTGGATACCGGAGATGGTCTACTTGTGCCTGGGTTATTTACAAATCCCATTTGAATAGCTGGTTAAGGAAAAAGGATAATCGTTGTTATTGCAGACTTTTGAATAGAACTACTTTTATACCCTGCAAAATGATTCTAAATGATGAAGCACAGAAGTAGTAATCCATGATCAATGTAAAATATTAACAATTACTATAACAATAGTAAAATATAATTCCTATGCATATTTTATCAATTTAAAATCTTGCCTCTAGAGGGAAAAACGACTTATAAGACTGCTTGGGAAAATTAACGATTAGAAAATATTTTAAATATCGCAAAATAGCGACCTCTACTGGCCAATTGCCTAAACTAACCATTTTCAATCCCTGGTTTATATCGTTTAGTTCTAAACTCTCTTTATTCACTTGGTGTTGTGGTGGATCTGTCAATATCTGAAACATTTTCAAAGCTCATGCTTGGTTGCCTTAATGATTTTAAATTGATGGTTTTGATGCCATATTCAGAGCCCAGATCTTCATCCTGAGCAGAAGATTCATGGCAGAAAGTTGTAATCTGCATGGTCATGTGAGGTTGGTGGACACCTGAGGTGTTCTGTCTTGTATTGCTTCAAACCTTAGAAAAAACTGTGATAGAAACGCACATTGCACACTGATTACTGTTGGTTATTCTTAGGGCATCTTGTGCATATTTCACTGGAGTCTATAAATATATTGGGCATTTAAGAGTGATACAGCTAAAACTATTTTCATGGACAAATCAACCTAAAAAAGGGATCAAATTGCATTTGGTGTTAAGCACGGATGCATTATTTTAAATTTCTTAATATAAACTAGTGATTACATAAATCCTAGGGGCTAACACCTCTAACTGCCCTTGTATTTTAAGGTGGGAGAAAACTGTCAAAAAGACAATGAGCTGATTTGTCCAGTGGGTGGTAACATGCTTCAACCGTAACCCGCTTTCTTTCTGTGCTGGAATGATCGAGCCAAATTCCACCAACACACAGACTGTAAATGAAGACAGCTGTATATATTTTATGATTGATCAAGCAATTGATTTAGAGCTACACCAAGTATACAATTCTAATCCTACTTGTGTAAATGATCCAGAGTTATCCCAGGTATTGAGTGGTCAAAATTTGAAACATCTTGCAGCTGGACAGTGATACAGGGATTTAAATTCATGCAATAAATCTGCATTGTATACCAGCCCACATTGCATTGGACGAAAATCCTTTTGTGCGCTACTTAAGAAGCCTATCTGGCTCAACAACAGTCAGCTGCTGGAAATAGTAGCTCCTGAAGGTATTAGTTTGCTCCCGAGTCTGGCTTACAATGTGAAACCTGGACCCCTTGATGTACAAACCATGGTACACGGGTGCACCAAATATCACGGAGGGTAGACAAGGGTAAAAGCCAAATCAGTATATTAATTTATTTCAAAGCTATGTCATAGAGTTTGATATTTACCTAAATGTTTTGAAGACAATGCTGTCTTAAAAATAGAAAAGGAGCCAAAAAAGGTTTCTATAGTAAGTGGAAGCTCCAAGGGAAAAAACGGTTGGGAAACCAGTGTATTAGTATGTGAGAAACATTCTGAATATTGTCTTATGAAGTGTGTTAGTGAAAGTCTCTGGATTTCTTGGTGTGCAGGAAGAGAGCAGCCAGCCACAGGAGGAGGAGGACATCATGGACATCCCCCTGGATGACCCGGAGGCCAACAAGGCAGCTGCCAAGATCCAAGCAGGCTTCCGCGGCCACATGACTCGGAAGAAGTTGAAACCGGGCGAGAAGCATGGCGATGAGGTGAGCAGCAGCGGTGAGGCACTCAACGGCAGCCAGGGGGACTCAGGTCAGTGACTGTCCCCAGATTGTGTAAATCATTGGCCCAGACCTTTTTGTTCTTATCAGCTCTCTTGTTCATGATTAGTTATAATACGCTTGCAGTATAGAAGTTTGAGCTGCAGGCTAAAAAACAACTGCCAGGGCAAAGCCCTGTTTTTACCTTAATAGATAAAATAAACAACTTCAGCATGTTTTTAACCTTAATGAACAAAGGACATACTTGTCTCATACTTTTAAGTGGACGCCAAATGCGATTGAAACAACCTAGAGCAGTCAAGTTTGTATGAAACCACTCAGATAAGGCTGGTTTCAGTATGTATGCGTTAAGCTTAATTGTCAGATTTAGAAGAATTTTGTTTCAAAAAGAACTCAAATTATGTTTGTACAATCTTTGCGGTCTTGAAAGATTTAACCACAGTCTAAAGTTCTAGTCATTATTTTCTACCATACTAAGTCATTCTTATTGTAAATATTCATATATCATGTCATTTTCATAAGGGCTAATTATTTTATATATAATACTGGGCAAAAGTCTTAGGCCACCATTACATTAGATATACCATTGTTTTAGCAGTGGTGTAATGACCATATATAATTGTTGCTCAGTCTTTTTAATAGAATACAACCAGATAATACAGGAAATCTGTAAGAAAAGAGCAGTGACAAGCATTTAGTGTTACTTCCACTTAAATTTGAGCTATAGGAGCAACTTGAATGCTAAGTTGACCTTTTTGCACATGGAAGAACATAGATCAGACAGGGTCTTTTATGGAAGAGTGGCAGCCAAGAAACCACTTTTTGGAAGGAGAGCAAGGTGAAATGGCAAGGATATGCTAAAGCTCAGATAGATTGGATTAAAGACAAATGGAAAAGAGTATTTTAACATTTTGTGTCAATACTTATACAATAGTTAGCTTGGATAATCTGATTAGTAAAGAAGAATTCCCACTCGGTCAGCATCCGTTGAGTTGATATCCTTCTGGTTTGAGGAAGCTGTGCTGTTCTCACAAATATCATCACTTCATTTTAACACCAGCACAGTGTCACTTTGCCGATGTGTTGCCAAGTAATGAAAAGTTGTATGCACACTACAACTCAATAATCCTCAATCAATAACTAAATTGTCCCGTTTCAATATTAATCAATGCTATTCTTGTTTTGCCCTTATTTTTGCTTATTTGCACTTTGTATTTCAAAATTGCTAAAATGACAGATCTAATGGTGGCCTAATACTTGTGCATGGTACTGTAATTGAAATGGTGGGACTAAGGTTAAGATACTGGACTATGGACCACAAGGTCCAGGGTTCAAATCCCACCTCTGCTACAGTTGGGTCCCTGAGCAAGGCCATTAACCCACAATATAACATTACATCATACTTGAGCAATATTTCATATTCATGTACGCTATCTATAACTGACTTGGACTTGTGATCTGAAGGACAAATACTGTAGAAAATGCCTAACATTTGCAAGTGTACAAAAATTATAATCAGATTTTATTAATTCAGTTCCCTAGTAGGAACCAGTCCCTCATTGTCAAATTCACTCAATGCCCTATTTCAAACCAAATTGAGTCAGACTGGTGGTAGAAAGTGTTTATCCCAGTAGGAATATGACTCTTCGACGCACAACAATGTCGAACCAAACCGTACGTGTGGAAGTGCTTTGCATAATTTCTATGTGAGAGAGACCGAGAAGTGTCATTCACACAGCTCTGCTTCCAACCAACTCTAAACAGGGTGTAACCGAAAAGAACACGACTTCTGTCCTGTGAATATGGTTCAGCTGTCATGCTGAGCAGAACAAATATCCGACACTGAGCAGAATGACACAAGCGACGCTTTCTGTAAACTTAATACGAAACATGAGTGGACATTTACAGTCATTAGGAGTCAAAAAAGGTGCACTTGGGCTGTACTGACGATTCAGGCGAGCAAGCGTTCTAAACTACTGAGTATTTTGTCCGAGTCCGGGACACTTCAGATAACACTTCAGATGCAGGCCTCAGCAAATCCAGATTCAGTGGCGGTGGCTGGTCTTTCAGAAAGGGGAATCTCATTGTCAGCTTACATCATAAAACTCTGCCCTCCATTTATTTTTAAGAAAATGGTCTGTGACCCAATAGGTGTTTGTTCCTCCTCCTGTCTGCATGGGTTTACTCTGGTTTCCTCTCACAGTCCAAAGATTAGCTAGCTAACTGATTATGAGAAATTGGCATTGATTTGAGTGTGCATATATAACCTTGTGTGTCGCCGAAATGGCCTATGATGCCTATAGCCCCAAGAATTGGTTTACCAGACATTCATTTTGTATTCTATACAATTAGAGACTTCTGGATGATCTTTAATTATTTTATGTATGAATGAATACAAGAATTACTATATACACTGCTCCAAAAAAAGGAATATTTTATTATGGAAAATTTATTTTTGAAGTATCCCCTAATTTTTATGAGCAGTATAGTTCTACATGGTCATTTTACCCTTGCTTAAACAACAAATCTAATGGTGGCCTCATACTTTTTACACAGTATTGCATATGTCATAATATACTGCTAACAAAAATTAGGGGATGGACTAGAAGCAAGCTGATGCTTTTATAATCCAAAAAAGATTTATCAATGCAGGTTTTATCCCAGGCAAGCGATACATAGAACAATACTCTCATACACTGTCCTGCTAGGAAATCAGCAGTGTGTCATGTAGGGAGTCACATGGTGGGAGGGATAAGCGCCCGGAAAAGCCATGGATATTGCAATAATCGCTTGTGTTTTTCACTTTCCAAACATTTTTCAATAAATTACATGAGATATCCAATATGTTTTGTATTACATGAAATGCATTTTTTGGGTGAAATAAAATGATTTGCCCATCAGTCGCTTAATAGAAGCATTTTAAGCATGCTGGGGAACTCGGCAGTGCGTGACGTAGGGAGTGGTGGCAGGAATGATGATCGCTGGGAAATGTAGTAAAGACCTAAGTGCCCATATACTGTAATTGTCTTGAAAAAATTACGTAGAGCATTTCACTGTATTTTATACCTGTTCTGCATCCAGTAACATTTAGTTTGTGTTTGAAGTTTGCGTCTGAAAACCAAAAGAAGGAAATCTAGGTGAAATTCTAATTAAATATCCATGGAGATCTGATAAGATAAGATCTGTTGGCAATAATGAAGTAAAACATCTTCGATAAAACATTTTAGTCACACTCCAAGTGCTCATAATTGTGAAATGTATGCATTCGTTGAATGATTGTTTACATACAGCAATTATTAATCAATATGAAATGGTTTAATATGAAATCATGTTTTCCACAACCACAAAAGTCACATCTGCCCTAAGCCAGGCTTGTCTCAGATGTTTGCTCAAATCTAATTGTGACTGTGGGTGTCTGAATCCTCCAAAGTGCCTCCAGTACTGGATAATGAAACATCTCAGGCATTTGTATGCATGGTCTATTTTGGGCTGTGCTTTTTATTATACACAACTCTAAGTCGTCTAAGTTATTTCTCTGATTCTACTGATGCAAATCAGCTCTGGATATAAAATCCCCAGCAGCACTGAGAGAACTTCATAAACCTCAAGCGAGTTAAAATGGCTAATAATGCAAACATATTCTGCATGTAAATCCTTTTTTCCCTAGACTTTTGAATCGCTCAAGCTTCTAACGGGAAGCCATAATAAATCAGGAGAGAAACTGAGGAAAACTGGCCATCCGATCTGGAAAGTGGGCCAGGCAATGAGAATACGTCCCTCACATCAGCAGGCCTAGATTTCTCTCCTCCAGCACCGCAAGTTCGCTCTACCTCTCCTCTAAATAGGACCAGGAAATGTAGACCTTTTTCTGTCAGGCAACATCAACCCAGTTCTTGGTTACATTATGGATGAAGCTGTTATTTTTATTCTTAGGTACACCTGCACCACTCAGATAAGACCTAGCGGATCTGCTCTATCTAAAGGACAGCATCTGGCTAGGATGGATGTTTTTGCCTCCAAACAATATAATGAATTTTTTATTTTTACGATCTTATGTCTCATGATGGATTTTGAAACATGTAACAGCTTAATATTTCCAGTCATAGGTTGTACCATTAATGTGCCATTGCGTGAGGTGGCACCTTACAGCTCTGGATTTTGCATGTTCTCCCCATGTCTGCATGGGTTTCATCTGAGTTCTCCAGTTTAATCCCATATTTCAATGATCAGTTGATGTATCCAAAGTGTTTTAGTCTATCAGTTTGAGTCATTTAACAGACAATCTTATCCAGAACGACTTACAAATGGTGTCTTACAATCCAAGTAATTATGGGTTAAGGGTCTTGCTCAAGGTCAGTGGCAGATGGTTAGGTTTGATTTGAACCCAGGATCTTCTAGTCCACTACCTTTACAGCTAAGTCACCACAGTCCCAATATATTAGATATGAAGATAACATTTAAATTATTTTGTCATTTAGCAGATGCCCTAATCCAGAGTAATACGGTCATTCAGTTCTAATCAATTGGACCCAATGGCCCAACAGTGGTAGCCAGGCTGAAATGGGATCTCTGGAATTTTAGATTTCTTCTAGTCCAATACATGAATCAATAGGCTACTACAGTCTCACAAATGCTGCGACTAAGTGCGCGTGTGCCCCCTGCAATTTTCCAGCGCCATGTCCAGGTTTAATGGGAGGTCAAATGGAATGTTGTTCTTAGCTTTGCTTTTTGGACCTAATGAGTCCATCCTTCCAGCTCTACAAAACTATACTAGTAACTTTTTATGTACAGGTACCTTTTTCCAGATACTTCCATCAGGCTGGCAGATGGTGGGACATATGTCCACTGATAAAGAGTCAAGTGTTGGACTCACCTCTGCCCAGTGTTACCATTATACCACTCCGCTTGAAACCAAATCTTTGGAAACCAACGTGTTTGCAAAACAATTTCTCAGATGATGATGCTGATGTATGGCTATTAGAGCCAGTAACTCATTTATGCTTTAAGGTTGTGTGGCTTTCTTTGTGGTTTTGGTTTCACAGTTATCTGCAGATCTTCTGAGAGTGTTACAGTGAGTTTTTAGCCAAGTTTCTTTCCTGTTGCTAGCCACTGCCTGCATCTCACTCGACACTCAAGAAGCTTTATTGAAGCTTTTGTAATGAATCAGAACCCTAACACAATATAATCTGCTGTTCTAACGAGTGTCCTGGGACACAGAAGCCACTGTGCCAACACTTTCTGGTGTGCAGCGCTTACTTGCCTACTTGTCCCCGATCATACGACTGAACTAAAGTTTTGGAAATCAGCAGGCACAAGTGAAAGGGATGACCTGATTTGTAATGGTAATTTATATGACAAAGCAATTACATTTATTTCGCTTTCCTGCATCGTCAGCACAGATATTCAAGTTGAGCAGCAGCAGCAGACTTGACGACTAGAGAGTTTAGACAGCAAACTGTAATCACTGTTCATGTGCAATGTCAGTCGTTTTAGTTGTTGTTTAGAGAGCAAAAACAAATCTTTTCAGTCTTGGGCAAGAACTTTTACCTTCGTTACCTTTTGGTCATTTGTCCATGCAGGAAAAATGTCCTCCTTTTTTATCTGCTATATTGTTAAATATGTTCTATCCATTGTGTGTTTGGACAGCAGGGAGATCAGAAGGAGTAGAGACAGATGAGATGCCCGTGCCAGAGCAGTGAGGATTCATCACTCTGGGAACTGCAGTTCCTAGAGACGTACCTTTTTATGTAGAGACGAGCAGTAGTAGTAAGCTGGATATGTCACTTGACATATGAACTCTCTCTATCCTCTTTCTATCCTCTTTCTCTCTCTCTCTCTCTCTCTCTTATTGGCTTCTTTTTCAGTCTAAGGGGAATAGTGCCCCAAACCAGCATGCAGTTGCATCTCCTGGGCATGAACTTGATTTGTACTCTTTCTGATTGTGTGCCAGTTCAAAGGTTTGGTGTGAAAGTGAAAAGGAATGCCCTTAAGACGAAACTTGGGTGTTACTTGAAATTATGCATCACGGCTGTCTTTTGTATTTGCTTAAAAGTGGTATTTGGTATATCCGATAACTTTAGGGTTTCTGTGCTCATGTATGTACTTTATAGAACTATATCCTGTTTGTTGGTATTTCACATCTACCTATTGTTTAAGCCGTTTGTTTGCTCTGCTCCCTTTAATCTTTCTCTTCTGTCTGTTGGATCCGATTAAGAAATCAGTGCTTCCAAAACTACAGTAAGCATGACAGGCCTTCATTTTCTCCTTCATTTCTTTATCTTTTTCCTTTTTTGGTTTTGTTGCACTATTTCACCTGGAATGTAGGTTTTGTTAGAGATGAATAAGATCTTCTTGCATGTACACAATGTCATGAAGCATCAGCAGTGAACTGAATAAAATCTTGGAAACACTGACTGTGTGAATGCTGTCATGCTGTTTGCAAAGGATTAGGACGTTAGACATTTGATAGGAGAAGCTGAAGCTCTGAAAGGAAGTAGATAAAATCTTTTTTCTTTCATCTTTACCGTTACTACACTTATAAGCCTGGATAATTTTTTAATAATAACCAAATGATCCTATAACACCACGTCACTGGTCATGATGAATTAGTCAGGTACGTAGCCCTATTAACCTGCATTCTCTTACATGATGTATTGAAGCATTGCTTTCCTTCTGTTTAACCATTCTTGTGCAGATAGGTGAATCTGTGGAAGCCTGGAACCACCGGAAGAGGTAGCAGCCTTGTTCTTGTTACAGTATGTGGTAGGGACAGAATCCCACGATGTATATGAATAGTGGGGAAACAATGTAGAAATAACCAAAAGGGGGGAAAAAAAGCAGCGCCAAAAGGCTCCCGAACACAGGAAAACAAAAACGAAGAAAAGGCGCGCCGTTGTGTTGCGTCCCAAGGGGAAGTAACGCGCCAAAACGGGGCAGACGTTCAGAGCGCACAATAAGGCGCTGATTTGGGGACGTTTTCCAAATCGCGAGGCACAGAGGTAATCCGAAACGCCAGAGGCCGAGCACTAGCTCGGGCATGCGTGTAGCACGAGCGCAAATAAGTCTCGGAAGGCGCCAAAGTACCAGCGGATGAGCACTAGCTCGGGCATGATTAAATCGTGGAAGGTGCCAAAAGTGCCATAGGGCGAGCCCTAGCTCGGGCGCGCATATAGCGCAAGTAGGTGGAGCCGGGGCGCGTCTCAATTAGGGCACGCATCCAGCTGGATTGAGACTCGATAGTGGCCGAGGACGAAAAGAGTGTGAGCTCAGGCGCACGAGTACGGAACGGGAAACCCTCAAAGTGTCCCTAAAATATTAAGTACCTCGGGGTACGCATGCGTCGGGACTATAAGCCCCGGGACATAACCAGCTAACCATAAAGGTGATCACCACGGTGTCAAGGTGTGCGTGTGCGCGCCAGTGGTCGGGTGCGCGGGTGGAGTGGAGTGACGACCTGACCACGAATAACGGCTATCGGCGAGAGGTAGGAACCCTAACAGTTCTATCTTTGACTGTAAATCAGTTTCACACAGTCACATTAAGCATTCCATTTTACCCCTGGTTAGTGCAAAGATGCACCTTGGACAAGAAAACAATTCTTAATAGCAATAATTTGCAGCCCCAGTGAGTCGAGGATTCTAAATCAAGTGCAAATAAGCTGCTTTTTCCAGCAGCCGGCTGGCACAGTGGCTCAGTGACTAGTGCCGCCACCTCATCAGCAAGACGGTCCTGGGTCCTTTCTGTGTGGAGTTATGTTCTCATGTCTGTGTGGGTCTACTCCAGGTACTCCGGTTTTTTCCCGCAGTCCAAATATGCGTGTTAGGTTATTTGTTTGATTACGCTAAATTGTCTTTGACCTGTGTCTGTCTGTGTGTGTGTGTGTATTTAAATTTGAAGTATCCTCTATTTTTGTGACCAGTGTATGTAAATAAGTAGAACCTACATTAAAGTCACAAATTTTTATGATTCGTTAAAAATATGTACTCCGTTCTCTCATTCACCTGCCTATACCTAGAAGTACCAGGTGCCAGTCATTTGATCACTGTGCCGTCTTAATAGTATCAACATAGTTTTATGTAGTCAAAGGTTTTATGTGTTAACCTTTAGGGTAATACATCATTGCCTGATATTGAAATTTGTGTTTCTTTAAGTTGACTCATTTCCTCATGCTTGTGTGCAGTCAACGAAGTATGTTCATATAGGTATGTTGATTCTTAACTGTTTAATTGGGTTTTTTTTTTTTTTTGTATTTGGTCATTAGCTTAAAACATTTAAATAGGAACAAGACAATAAGTAATAGTAATAGAAAATAGATAGGCTAATAATAACTAACACTGGTTAACAGCCAAAATGTTTCGGGCATCAAACCAGTTGTTCTTAACTAATTTTGGGGTGCTGAGATTG
>JAUZSV010420463.1:0-10797 GCA_034780495.1 Parotocinclus cesarpintoi
AACCAGGCCCTGGCCCGAAACCCATCCCCCCCCCCCGAGGCATGCCCCCGAACAAGAAGTTCGTCCCGCCCGAGTTCCGAGACCGACTGCTGACGTGGGCCCACCTCTCTCCACTTTCCGGACACCCCGGGATCATCCTGCATCCAACATCCTGCGCCCAGTGCAAGACACCTCGGACTCTCCCAGCCGGCAGTCTAAACCCTCTACTCATCCCGGATCGTCCCTGGTCCCATCTGTCCCTGGATTTTCGGATCTTCCTTCTTCTTCGGGCAATACCACCATTCTCACCGTGGTGGACTGGTTCTCCAGGGCTGTCAAATTTATTCCACTTCCCAAGCTGCCTACAGCATTCGAGACGCCGGAGGCGCTGTTCGCTCGGGTCTTCACTCTCTTTGGTATCCCGGAGAACGTCCACACGGACCGGGGGCCTCAGTTTACTTCGGCAGTCTGGACAGCCTTCTTGGAGAAGCTGGGGGTGGCCGTCAGTCTCACCTCAGGACATCATCCGGAGTCGAATGGTCAGTGCGAGAGGGTCAACCAGTAGCTAGGGAAGTTCCTCAGGCTCTACTGTTTGGCCAACCCCAATGACTGGTCCCGTTTCCTCCCCTGGGCCGAGATTGCCCAAAACTCCCTCCGCCATGCCTTAATGGGCCTCACACCATACCAGTGCGTCCTGGGATTTCAACCCCCATATGCCCCGTGGAACCCGACACCCTCAGACGCTCCGGCAGTGGATGACTGGTTCAAGAGGAGCGAGGCCGTCTGGTGCGAGGTCCACCAACGGATGACCCGGGCCATCTGCAGATACCAGGCCCAGGCGGACCGTCGGCGGAGCCGGGAGAGGATGTTTGAGCCTGGGGACAGAGTATGGCTGTCGACGCGTAATCTCCGGTTACAGGGAAGTGCGAAATTGGAACCCAGATATATAGACCCCTTTAAAATAGCTAAGCGTCTTAATCCAGTCACTTATCGTCTCTCTTTACCACCTGATATGCGCACTCACCCTGTTTTTCATGTTTCACTCCTTAGACCCTGGATTCCTGGTCCGCTGGCAGAGGCACCTGCGATCAACCCACCCCCGTTTGAGGTCGACGGTGCCCCCGCCTACACGGTCCGCCACCTACTAGACTCCCGAAGGCGGGGATCGCAGTTGCAGTATCTGGTGGACTGGGAGGGGTACGGTCCGGAGGAGCGTTCGTGGGTGGACTCCTGGAATATCGTCGACCCACTCCTCACCTGGGAGTTCCACGCTGCCCACCACGGCTGCCCAGCTTCCCGTGGTCACGGCCGCCCTCGCAAGTCCACCCCTGCACGTCGCATCGCGGGCCTGCGCCTTCTTTCCTGCCGGACGGGCCCTTCGAGGGGGGCCACTGTCACACCCAGGCTCTGCTCGGCGGACCAGACCCACGCCCACGTGATCACACTCAAGTTCACGATCACGCTCATGCACGCGCACGTTTACCGTCATACAAACTCCACACACCTGTAGCTCATTCACCTCACTCTCAGGTACCGTATATATTCTCCTCATTCTCTCACTACCGTTGCTAAGTCTCTTGGTTTTTCCTGAGCTCTAAGCGTTTCCATATGTTATCTTCATCGCGTTACTTACCGTTGCCGACCAGCGTTCCGTCCACCGTTGCCGTCGTTAGCCTAGCCCTTCTGTTGTTGTTTGCCGAGCCTCTCTGCCTAACCTATATACAGTAGCACACCTCTGGTACACATGTTTTGGTCCATTCAACACCACCAGGTTGCACTTCAGACTGTCCAGGAGCTCAGTAATGCCCTGGTTCAGATCTGTAAGGAAATCTCCCACCGCATATCTGTCCTCTTATTTGGAGCATTCTTAACGTTGGCATGCAAGCATGCAAGCACGTAGAAGCCAATACAAACTACTGAGTACCATTTCTTTCACTTTTTCGTGATGTTTTTGAATTCTACCATCTGTAGGGAGATCATTTTCATTTCCATCAAATTATCCTGTCATTCCTGTTACATTACCAAGTACATATTAGGATAGATATTCTGCATGATTTTTCCCATTAAGAGCTGACAAATTTTCAGAATGTTCTTAAAAGAGTGATTTTTTTAAGCAGTGTATTTCCAGATGATGCACTATGGTGTTTAGTAAGGTGTTACTAAGAAACTGGTAAGTTGGTCCAATTTCTTTATTTGGCTGCAATCACCAAAGGTATGTTTAAAGAAAAATAAAAGTTTGGTCTACTACACTTACCTGTGTGGCCGAAAGTGGGACAGGGAACTCTACGCACATGCAGTGGTATTTTATAGTTTGTGAACCCTTTATAGTATATACAGTCGAACCCGGTTAATCGGACCACATCGGGACGCGATCATTTTGGTCCTAATAACCGGCTGGTCCGATTAAACGAACATGTTACAAGATGGGACATGCTATGTAACATATTAAATGCTTATTAAACCTTTATTTTGCGATTTACACGTATAGCGAACGTACAAACAAGAACTACTGTTACTTACGAACTTTGTTCATTGAAAAACAAATTTGCAAAGTTTTTGGAAACGATCTACAACACAATGTATAGGTACTCAGCATGCAAAGCATGATACTGTAAAAAACAAGTTCTTACTAAATTCCAGTCAACGTTTGAAGAACTTATCCAGTGTGATCTGACATGTTCTCTTGATTGACTGCACTTGAACAAAATCAAGAAAGTGGTGGGCGTGTTCATGCTACACTGGTTTTGCTCTTGTCAACACAAATTATCGTATTTCCTGAGCTTTGATAAAAACATAAATTCTCCCGGGGATCCCAAAAATCCTCCCATATCTTGCTGATCCGCTTTGCATCCGCTCTAAGTGGTGACTTGTGGCTTCTTTTTCTTATTCGCTCTCACAGTCTTTGGTCCGATTAAGCGGAATCTTGGTCCAAATAAGCGAATAACATTACACGTATATATAATTTGTTTTGGTACTTTAGGATTTGGTCTGAATAAGCGGCTGGTCCCATTAACCGGTGTTCCAAATAACCAGATTCGACTGTATATTCTCCCTATTCTATAACTATATAAACAGGTTCCCATACACTTAGTGAGTCTCTAGTTGATCTTCCAGGTTGTTGGTAATATTGTCTATCAGTGCATTATTGGCTTTCATTAAAACAAAAGTATCAGGTTAATTGCCCCATCTTTTTAATTGTTACAACTTTCCCTTAGACATGACTCTAACAGTATAATACTGTATTCCTATAAATATTTAGAATCTCTATAAATTAAAAGTGCAGTAAGTGACATTATGGATGCTGTGTAGATGGTAGCGTTCCACCTCTTGTTATCAGCAGTATCTCTGATGCATTTCTGTATCATTTTCAGACAGTGTCTTTGTGAAAATATACCCCTATATTTATTTCAGATTAACAAAGCAAAGATGGTAATGTACCTTCCCAGAATGTAATACGGCCGTTAAAAAGGCATATGCTTGTATGTTTTTTCAAAGATTTAACATGGGTTAGGCAGACTATGATCAATGCACCAAGTTCTTGATTTAATCTACTGTAGATTTGAAGAAAATTAATGACTTGTCTTGGGTTTTGTGCTTTCCTATACTGAATGGTCTTGGTGAACCTGATATTGTCATCTACATGTTTCGGCTGAACAATGGATCCATGTTGATTCAGTTACAGAGTGCACACGCCTGTATGTGTGTGTGTGTGTGTGTGTGAGTGTGTGTGTGTGAGAGTGAATGGACTCACATGTTTGACCCCTTTCATTGAGAACAAGCCTCGGGACACATATTGCTGCTATTCCTTGAGTGGCTTTTTCCTGCATAGTGCTTCTTCAGACCTTTACTATCTCAGCTATCAAGCTCTATGGAGTGTGTGTGCGTGCGTGTGTGTGTGTGTGTGCGTGTGTGTATGTGTGTGTGTTAATGCGGTCTCAGGCTGATTAGGACCGGGCTGTCAGGCAGCACTGGTGGTACTTGAAGAACTCCAGATAGAATGGGAGCTCTTTAACAAAGAGCAGAGCAGCCTTGCTTCTGTGTGGACACACACATGCACACACACATAATAACTTATAATCACTCCGGTTTTCTCTGTAGCTTAAATATACGATCTATATCTGGAAACAGACACACACTCGGGGAAAATGGCAGACTCGTGTGCAGAAAACTTTGCATGGCCACGATCATGCACACCTACACAGAAAGTGCACACTCAAACCCATACGAGACCACTCCTGCTGTGAAGGCGCTGTAATTGGGCTCTTAGGCTTCATTAGTAGTAAAGCTGAAGGGATGTTTCGTTCTCTTGTACACACACACACACATTTGCCTTCCCAGTTTTCCCTCCCCTTACACTCTCTGTTCATGCTTAGTTACAAGACATCTCAATCCGAACACTTTTGCTTCAGGTCATGCAGCTTTGACTGAGCATTCCTAGCTTCTTAATACCTAACTTCTTGATATCTTTAGTAGTTGTGTGTCTCACCATCTGGGATAATATGCCATTGTAGGAGCCGAATAAAAAGGAGACACGGATCCGGATACAAAAACTTTGCCTTTATTTCTTACAGCAAGCAAAAACCAACAACCTCAACTTTCTCAGCGGGAAGAATCCTCACCGTTCCCGCTAAACTCTTGAACCCTCCTACTTTTGCGGTACCCTGTTCTCCAATCAGAGCCCAGGGCATTCTGGAGTGAAAATCCACCACCAATATGTGTCCACCACACCATGTTATTAACCAATATTAACCAAGAATCTTCTGACATAATACATTCGAAATAGTTTTAAAGCTGTTTTGATACGATATAATGCAGATAAACAGGTAAGCTAACAATGTAATCCTTGAACGTTAAGGCTGTACACACACTTGACCATCTGCACCGTGTTTGAGCAAGTTTGACCCCCCTTGACTAGTGTGATCTCTCTTTACCATGGCCGAGCATGTCATGCTGAGCTGTGCCCAGGGTCGTTTAAAGAGGTGGGCACCGGCCATGGTTCAGGATCTTTTTATAAGTGCAGTATGAGCACTTCTGAAATTAATTTGGACAGTTAGGCTTAGTCAAATAAGACTAAGAGAAAATGCTCTGCTATCTACCTTTTGGGCTGCTTCTGGTATATTTCAGGCCCTGTGTGCACACGCCAGTCTATTACAGGGCCTACTAAAGGTCACACCTAAAGACTATTCACCTATTATTATATATTTTAAAATGCTGAACCAAACTGGGTCAAACATGCCATATGTTGCTGGACTTGGATTTGGAAACAAATATTCTTTCCTTACTTGGCATAAACAGTAGTAAAGCTATGGTGCAAACTTGTATAATGTAAGTATCCATATAGAAATACATGTATGTACTGTTTAGCGTGCTTTATGTTTAATTAAACTGGTAAATGGATTTAGAGCGGACATTGCCATATAGTCACACAGTAGTTTAGCACATAGTATTTTATTTTGAACACTAATACTTATTCAAACAAAGTATGAAAACAGTATTTTGTTGTACAATACAGTGATTTGTCTGTGCATCTTTTATCAAATCTGTCACTAAAACTGTCACCAAATACGAAAAGCAGGAGTGTTACCATGTTGTTTTCTGCGTTCAAGACTCGTACTAGTGTTCTGTCATTCAGATGTGAAATAGATATAAAAAAGACTCTTATTTCCTATTACAGTTCTTAAGACCGCGGGCCTGAAAGTGAACAGACGTTGGTCGGATGGATGTTAAACGGAGCACGCCTTTAAACAGGGTTACCCAGATGAGGATAACTTACCAACTTGAGCAATATTCCTCTTAAAGTTTTATTTCTCAGGACTCGTTGGATTTTTGTTCGTAATCACCAACCCTCTTTGGCCTTCATAACACTGTATACAATTTCTTCCACCTCTTCACTTCTTGTGTTTATCTTTGCATATCTCATGTTAGTGGGTTTGTAGTATAAACTAAAAAATACAATATACTTGCTGTATCATAGACAGTTGTGTAACTTTATGGCTTTTCGTCTTCAAATGACCACCTTCATTTGCAGTTTCAGCCTTTTTTTTCTGTTTTCCCCTCAAATCTCTTGGCCATGCCAAGGTGAAATCAGTACAAGCTGCATGGTCTCTGTGCCTCCGCTCTGGCTACTGTGGTCAGAGACAACAAATTGTGCTGAACCACTGCGGAGAGACAGATGCGCATAGGGCAGGGTGGAACTGGCACCAGCGATGTGCCGTCAGCACCTAGTGGGCATTCAGGCTGCCATTTAACACAGAACTAAGCTGGGAGACCGGAGCTCCTTGGCGTATATCTGCACTAGTTTTAGCTGTGGGTAAGTTCGGTTTAAGTGGTGGGTGAGCTGCTTTTAGCTGCGGGTGAGAGTCATTCGGCAAAATGGGTGCCATTTGCTTGTTGTAACTCAAATTGTCAAGCAAAATTGTTTTTTAAAACGAAATTCAACAGCACACTTGGTGTGTCAATTCGTCAACTTTATTTAATTTTTACTGTTACTGCCACTCAAATCTGTTACTCTTTATACAAATAACAGGACTGAGTTTTCAGTACAAAATTAGCAAATCCATAAAATGCCCTTCATACTAATAGCATTATGGAACTGAACACACTCTAATGGTTACCCAAAAGGTTTTTGCAACAAACAAAATATAATAAACTAAATTAAATTAAAAACAATTTTGGCAGCAGGCTAGTAAGTTGATATTGTCCTTCTCAATCATAGTTAGAAAATCAAAAGTAAAAGAAGCGAGATCGTTGACTTTTGGTTTGTCCATGGTCTTCAGAAGACACAGATGATACAACTTCCTACTGAACATTCGATTGTGGTTCGTTTCCTAATTTTTGGAAGTGGGAATATGTTATGAGTATGCCAAGAGGACTTACAGTATCTCACAAAAAAGTGAGTACACCCCTCACAAATTTTATGGGGCAGTGACCGCTAAAGATACAAAACTTTGATAGAATATAAAGTAGACAGTCTACAACTTGTATAACAGTGTAAATTTGCTGTACCCTCAAAATAACTCTAAATTAGATCTAAATCTAAACCGCTGGCAACAAAAGTGATTACACCCCTAAGTGAAAATGGTCAAACTGTGCCAGTTTTCATGTGAGTCATTAGAGCAACTGTATCACTGTGCCGGACACCTTGCTTAATATTAAAATTGTCTTTTCTAACAGTCACTTATATACCTATATTTCTATATATGTTTTGTCCTGAAATGGAAATGGCATCCATTTGGTGGAATGCCTTAGTCATTCTTGGAAGCTGGGTTGATGTTTTTTTATAGAGAGTTTGTGTCTGTGAATATTCACATATCAGAAGGATTGGACAAAAACTAAAATCATGACGTGTCCTGAATCATGAGCCAACTTACTCTCACTTCTGGTTCCAGAGGTATGTATTTTATTTTCCAATCCAAATCAATCAGCTACACAATAAATAAAATGCAAAAATGAAAATGAAGGCAAAGATAACTGTAGTATATTTAAAGTCTTTTTAACGGGGGAAATCATTACTGATCCCACTCAGCACGTGGTTCCACTTCACATTTAAAAAAACCCCTTTGCACAATTTGTGATTCACTTTTCTGGAAGCTTGCTCTTCATAACTTCATAACCTTGCTCTAAATAACTATGTTTTCAAAGGAAGGTAATGAATCAGAATAACGATGTAATAACGTAATGAGTTATTTTGGAATCAACCCAATCCGAACAAAGATTAAAAACAGGAAAAGAAAACCTTGCCAACAGTTAAGCACGGTGGTGGTTCTATTGTGTTTTTTGGCAGACAAGGGTATTGGAAATTCTGTGTATATAGTGGAAAGAATAGATCATATTAAATATCAACAAATCTTGGAAGTCAAAGTGAGAAAAATTCACAGTTACCAAATGGTTGGTTATTACCACAAGACAATGATCCAAACCCACAAAGTAAACCTTGGATTATTTTAAGAAATAAAATATGAGAAATGTCATTTACAGCCCCATGATTGAAAATCTGTGGAAAGCCCTCAAACAAGAGAGAGACAGCCAAAGAATACTGGATAAGAGAGGGAAATTCACAAGGCAAGAATGAAGCTACTAGAACCATTTGGATGCTGCCAAAGTGGTTGCTACTAAATATTGCCTGATAGGATGCCCAGGCATAATGCTGTGAAGAAATATATACCTGTCAAAAGTTCAATAAAACATAACAGAACTCATTTATATAGCACCGATTGCACAATGTAACACTTTATCAGGAATCCCTATAGAATTACTTACAGTAGACAAGAAGGAAAGAAATGAAGGCATGAACGAAGATTTTCAGTGTCTATTAACACTAAATACGAATGGATCAGCCACAGTATATATGTAAACAGTAGAGTCAAATAATATTTTAAGATTTCATTTTAAAAAGTTGGAATGCCTCCACTCTATAGTGTCACGAATACAAGACATTAGCGGTTATAATTCAGAAGTTGATCAAATTTTGGTGCAAATGTAAAACTGGGTGTCATTGGCACAGCAGTGACAATGAAAAGCACAGTACAGCACATGACCTGACAGCAGGACAAGGACCAATCCCTGGCAGACACATTCCTTTTACAGCATTTAGCATGCATTCTTATCCTGAGCAAATGACAATTAATGCAGTCTTAAAAGGTGCAATTACAGTTACAGGTCCTGCTAAGTGAAGCTCTGGTGGATCTTCTGGCCAATAGTCCGGTTCCTTATTCATTGCGTCACCACTTACCTAACACCATGTGCTAGAGAGTACCAGTCGGATTTATTTTTCCCCATGACAACAAAAATTGTCAAACATTGAAGCATTTTAGGTTAGATATATAGCAGAAACTTCAGAGATGAACACATTATGGTTTATTGTACAGGTTAGCTCTGTTTAACATCCATCTGATCGATCTCTGTTCACTTTAACAGCCAAGGTATTAAGAATTGTAATAAATGTTTAACTTTGGACGCTGCAAAGAGCTGGTCATCTGAACAGTTCAAGAGTTCAAGCGTAAAGGTCCATAATTCACTCGAAAGCTCACCTACCTTATTCGCAGTGTGTTCATATTTGGGCTAGAGACTACTCTAAGAACTTGGTTGATGTATTTAGGGCATATTTTGTATCAGTTGTTTATGTGCTTATTTGTAACAACAATTATTTTAAATTTCCATTAATCAAAAAGGGTTTAGTATGTATATAACTGTTCAGGCTGCTGACACGATAGTATTAGGGATACTGTGTAGATGGTAGCGTTTTGCTCTGCATGTTCTCCCTGTGTCTGCTTGGTTTACTCCAGGTACTCCGGTTTTGTCAAACAGTTCAAAAACATGCGTTAATTGGTGTCTCTAAAGTGGCCCTTACTGTGTGTGTGTGTGCTTTACGATGGTCTGGCGCTCAGTCTAGGGTTGTTCGGGTGGGCACCCGCTGGATGGATGGCTGTCTAACAGTAGCATTAAAAGAGTATGTGACTGTGATGTCTGGTTAACGTCCATTTTGATTATTGACCTTTTTCACAAAACGGGACACGGACGCTAAACGGCGCAAATCTGTAGTGAAATTTAACCATGGGTACCCAATCACAAGAATATATATATATTAGATGCTTCATTCAAACTCTGTCTATTCTTCTTAAATGTTTTTTCCTTATCCCCTGTTCGTCCTGTTGTCTTGCCCTTCCAGGCCATCGTTTCCCATCACTTCCTTCCATTCCGCCGTCCACCTGTCCTCTCATTTTGTCTCTGTCTATCATGGTTTGCTACAGGAAGTTCTCCCAGTTTAACCCCAACCCAAGGCAGCTGGGCTATGTATAAATATCATTTTGTCTGCTTCCTGTTTGGCCTGAACAGGGGCTGTGGTCGTTTACAGATGGATTTTATTCAAAAAGGCTGTGTTTGGATTGGCCTGCTTACATGAATATAGGTGATTAGACTTTTTTCAGTGCTAATGACTGAGAGTGAACAAGCTTAGAAATATGATGCAGAGGAATTCATCAATTATCTTCTCTTGTGCTATGCAAATGCACAGGAATTAGCTGTAAACTCAGTCATATACGCCTGCCTGAATATCCCGAAATAGTCTTCGATAATCTTTGAGGACACTCAGACCCTCCTGTATACATGTCCACATCACTTCACCATATAGTACAGACGCTCGCTTTCACAAATCATAGGCTTTCTTACTCACTATCTGTACCACTGTCATCTCTGGATTCAATTAGGTGGTTTGCTGCTTTGCCAGGGATCTCCCTCCCTCCTGCCTTCTGTCTGTCTTTCTCTTTCTCTCTCTTTCTTTCTCTCTCTCTCTCTCACTCTGGACATTTTTCCATGCAAGAGGAATAGCTACTAGTTAGTAGGAATGAGTCCTTAAATTTATTTGAATTCTTGTTCAATAAGAGATGGCGGTAAGCCAAGAGGACAGCTGAGCTCACATGTCCATCAATAGTTGCTTGCTGGGAGTGTACTGACAACTTATCTAGTCTCACCTACCTTGGATAGTACGGTTAGAACAGAGGTCATCAATCTTTTTGGACCCGAGAGCTACTTTAAGAGTAAGGAGTAACACAAAGGGCTACTTGTTTAATACAAACTTTCTGTATAACAAAGTTGCACTCTTTAAATGTATTATTATTATTATTATTATTAATAATAATAATAATAATAATAATCAATATTTGTAAAGAGACTTTCTGATCAACATTAACAATTTACCATGGTAAAAAATAGATATATTTAAACATGAACATTATTTATTTCTGTTCATCCCAATATGTCAACATTTAAAAAGGTCAGTTATTCCATCCCTGATATTTTTTTATATATGTTTATTTAATT
>JAUZSV010420474.1:0-10797 GCA_034780495.1 Parotocinclus cesarpintoi
GCTTTATGTTACTCAAGTTAAGGTTAGGTAGATATATAGATAGAGAGAGAGAGAGAGAGAAAGAGAGAGAGAGAGAGAGAGAGAGAGAGAGAGAGAGAAAGACCAAAGGCTGAGCAAAGTGCCAAGTTTCCTCACAGAACCTGTCTTGAACCCCACATTAACACTACTAACTTACCAACCAACCGAACCCTAGATCAGTTAGAGACAACTAAATTTTAACCCAACAAAAACAAAAGAACATAATTTAGTGAAAGAAACAGCAGCACAGAATAAGATGCAGTTTTCTTTGGACTGAAGCAGAGTACTTGGTGAGATTGACTGATCAAAAACACAGAACCATGCTGAGGAGGTACAGACTCTGTGCTTCCAAACTGAACATTGAGACGGGCCGATACATCCCCTGGCACAGAGGGTGTGTACACACCACAGCACTAACGCTGCAGAAACAGAGCTGAACAACCCAAAATACAAAGAGAGATTCTTCAAAACATAAAAAAAACCCAGTTCTGCTCACTGAAGAACTGAACTTCCTGTTAGGAGAGCTGAGGCACAGCAGCAACCGAATTGAACAGTACGTACAGTATCTCACAAAAGTGAGTACACCCCTCACATTTTTGTAACTATTTTGTTATATGTTTTCATGGGACAACACCCAAAGATATGACATTTTGATACAATGTAAAATAGACTGCAAATAACTCAACACACAGCCATTAATGCCTAAACCGCTGGCAACAAAAGTGTAAATACAGTATTGAGCGTGGACACCATTATTTTCCAGCACTGCCTTAAATCTCTTGGGCATAGTGTTTACTAGAGCTTTACATGTTGCCACTGGAATCCACTATACTTTGAGAAGGGTGTTGGCCCTTTATAGCCTAGGTCATCTCTATGCAGAACAACAATTATTTTGTTCAGATCCTCAGAAAATCCTTTGTCATAATGTTCCATGTTGAACTTCCAGTGACCAGTATGAGAAAGTGTGAGAGTGATAACACCAAATTAAACACACCTGCTCCCATTCACACTTGAGACCTTGTAACACTAACGAGTTACATGATACCGGGGATCTTCATCATATCTTCATTGTTGTCCCATCTCACTTTTGTGAGATATAGTATGTACATATGTTGTGATTTTAAAGCCTATGCATATAAACAGCATTGAACAGCTTAAAATATTTCTGAGTTTGTTGACAGAATTTTAATAAAATGCTGCTTAAGAGACCAGTGAATTGAAAGAGAAATAAACTGTCAATTAAAACCTTGGGCACCACATAAAGCCTGCAGGACGTGTGTTGAAGGTCAAAGGCTTTGAAGTTTCCAGTGGTGTCGAGAGATCGATAAACCATGTTGATGACTGATGACCATGTTAATAAACAATGTTGATGACTGCTACTACTGCATAGTAATTAATTACAGGCATGTACACAAAGACAACATTTTCCAACCAGTACCAATATTGACCAAAACTTTCCCTGTACCTGTACCTGTATTTTCAGTACTTTGGAAGGTTCTGACGGTGATGAATTGTCATAGTAATTTTGTAAAAGGCTCTGACGTTGAAGATTTCATGCTTCAGGAACTGATTCCAGAAAGTGCCAGGAATTCAGTCAAGCTGAGTTAAATTGCTTAGTATGAGATCTTGATCTGCTGAAGTCATCAGTAAAGTTACAGGGTTCAAGGTTAAATCAAAATAAATGTTTGACTCCTGGTGCCATATGTATGTATCATAACACAAAGTAACATCTGATATACATCCATATCAATGCGGAGCTTGTATACTGCATCCACATCAAAGGTCTTATTGTGAGAATTAGTGAGATGTGGTTATTATGGAGCTGATGAATGGACGCTTTTTATTGAAAATTAAAAGAGACATCTAAAGTGTGTGTGGCTTTAAAATGGCAAGAACCACAAAAAAAAATGTTGCTCTCTTGGTCAGACAATAGATATTTTTTTGCATTAAACAAATGTATTAGATTCTATCGCTACTCCAGAGTTCCTTATTAAAGATATATAATCGTTAGTCAAACATTTCTCATTTGTGAAAAAATACAGTATATCATAGACTAGTTAATCTTACAGTGTTAAGTCACACTACAAGCAACAAGTCCAAATGGTCCTGTCATGTTGGTTAATTGGCAGATTACCTGCTAGCCATGACAAAAAGGTGTAAAGGTGATCAATAATACATATCTTTTGGGGGGTTAATCAGAAATCTTTAAATGTGCTTTGGGTGCAATGCAATTTGCTGTGTTAATATTTGCAAATGATTTTTACATTTTTACATTTATTTATTTGGCAACAAACAGGATAGGTTGACAAAATACATCAAAAAATCAAATAGAACAAACATGCAAATGTCAGAAGACACCTTGTTGTGGGCTGGATCTCCAATATCAGTACAAGGTCTGAATTGGCATGCAGGTCTGTAGTTCAGAACCAGATAATGTGAATTATTACCTTCTATGGCCTGAAAAACAGAGAAAAATATTTACATTTAATTTGATTGCAACAGGACGCCAGTGAAGTGATCTTAGTAAATGAGTGACATAAAATTTTTAATGCATTCTCAATGCTCTGTAGTGGAGCAATGAAAGCTGACCAACAGACAATACATGACAGTAATATGGGCAATATGGTAAGAGTCCATATAAGGATCAAGCGGTTTCTCTGATTGGAAAAGAGTGTATTCTTCTGATATTGTGATGTTGATTTTTTTGCCAGGACGTAGATCAGTTCAGTTGAACTGTGTCCAGACTGAGCTTCAGATGTTTGTTTCCGTTTGGGAACAGATATCAGAAAGGCACCTTCAGAGGTGGATTGAGAGAATGTAAGTAAAACTGATATTGTCTGCATAGCAGTGATGGCTACAGGCTATTGGAAACCTTGGGATTTAATCAAAAAGTGCAGTGATTTACTGTACATGGAGAACAGAATTGGACCAAGAACTGACCCCTGAGAAACCCTGAGACTCTGCGACCCATGCACTTTTCCGATGAGGTGATGAAACTGAAATCCCTCCCCATGCATTGATGAATTTTCTCTCTGCCTGTTAGGATAGATCTTGTAAGCATGAAAAGAGCAGACTGTCAAATTCTGTCAAACAGGGTGTTTCCCAGAACTCAGTTCTAGGCCCTCTCCTTTTCTTCACAGATCTATGTGATCACCACAACCATCTCCACTCTGCGAGCTTGGCACCCTATACCCTGCACCTGTGACACTGGATGTGCACCATCTTTCTAAAACTTAACACTGATCAAACTAAAGTCTTGCTCATTAGCCAACAGACTAAATGCAAAATTTTTTCCTCCTTTCTTCCTCCTTTTTTTCACTTGAGCCTCATATCTGGACCTTGGTTAAAACTTTTTTTAGTTTATATTGCTCACCTGCATCAAATGCTCATATTTAAATATGCTGAGGTTCTGGTCCATGCTTTCATCTCGACACAGTTAGACTACTGCAACTTGTTTTTCATTGGTCTTCCAAATCCATTTGCTCTCTGCAATATGTCTAACATTCTGTTGCTAGAGTTCTCACTCACTCTAAAAACTCAGCTCATTTCAACCCCATTCTGTATCACTTCTAAGTCCTACAGCTCTCATTCAAATCTTTATATGACCTGGCACCTGGCTATCTATCTGAGCTCCCACACCAATACTGTCCTGCATGATCAATCAGGTCCTCATATAACTATACTTTGTCTGTACCAAAATTCAGATAAGCCTCTGCCGGTGTTAGATCGTTTAGAATCATGGCACCTAAACTGTAGAACTCATTACCACGAAGTCTATGCTTCTGCTTTTGCATCTGCTATTTCTAATCTCAACCAAAAACTACCTTTTTATTTAATATTATCTCTACACACTAATATCCTAAGAGGTGTACTTTTCTTTATCCCTCCTTGATATAAAGCAAGAGGAAAATGCTATATAAATGCAACATATTCTTATGTGTAACTTGTAATAATAATAATAATAATAATGCAATAATAATAATTATTGTGCCTACAGTGCTAAAGCCAGAGTGGAGATGAGAATCAGAATGATCACAGTTTCAAATGCAGCAGGTGGATCCAAAATGATAAGACACAATGTTTTTCTTTGTTCTCTGAAGTGTTAAGGTACTGTAAACAGAGCATTCTTTGTAGAATGACCCACCTTGCATCAAGACCAAATGGTAAGAGCTGCTTTTGTGATCAAGTTCTTTTTTTTGTTTTTTGTTTTTTAAGAAAGGGCAATACTGAAGCTGTCCAAGTAAAGCCTATTTGAGGTTTTTGGACAGTAATGGAAGTATAGAAACAGGTCTGTAGTTGGAGAAAGTAGCTGGGTTTGGTAATAGCTTCTTCAGATTTTAATTCATTAGGTATAACTCGAGCTTTCTTGAAGATTAACCAAGCCAGATACATTGTGGTACATGTTAGATTTTTTCAAGAATTGTGAAATCCTCTGCTGTGAGAGAGGATATAGGTAGGGCATGGGGAGAGTTAAATAATAAAGAGAAGGCTTCGAATTTGAGATTTATGAGTTGATTCCTGGAGTAAAGGGAAATTGTTTTGACTGTATGGGCAGAAGAACAGAATGAGGAAAGAATGCTTGATGCCCATAGGTCTGTTACTTGAGTTGCTTATTCATTTTCTTACAGCACAGTTATAGTTAGTGCTGTTTTAGTCTCATGCTACACTTGCACAAATATGTTCTTTTTAATAGACTCTGTGTTGATAACATTACTAACTTTATATTCAGTTCTGACTCCACTCAAACTATAACGTCCTCTTCCCTCCTTCTCCGGTTGACTAAGCATGCCATGCAAAAAAAACTTTCCTACAGTGTCTCTGTTTCCTGGACTGATTCTGTATATTCTATGATTTTATATTATCAGTGATATTAAACTCTGCATAATACACTGTTACAAAAATTAGGGGATAATTCATTATTTAATTATTACAAAATGAAATATCATCTTATGTCAGTAAGAATTATATTACACCTTGTTTAATTTGGTTATAGGTTCTCCCAAGCATCCTTCCTTATAACATTTTAGCTTTTCCTCGCCACTGCCACTTTAGACTACACTACATTGTACAAAGCATTATATAAAAACATTGGCTTGGGTTGAATGCACAGGGCTGATTTATGAGATCACAGAGTGTTAGTTAACTAGGGACTGCACAACACTGGTTTTGCTGTTGTGTAAGGGAGAGGACAATGAAAGTCCAGACGTTTATAGAAAGTTTTACCAAAAGTATCACAGGCAGTATTTGTATGATTTGTTCACGGCATATTATGACTTACTTGAATGCCACTTGTTTAAATCCTTTTACACATGGTTCAAGCAGAATGCAATTGAGTGCAAAGGGAATTTTGTATAGTTCATCAATCTTCATCCAGTACATCAGTAGTAATATGTTACCAATAAGGCTATAAGACAATAAGTACATGCATATGATATATAAATAAACAACTGTCATACAATTATGTGGAATTAGTGATTGAAATGTAGCATACTAGACACTTTTTATTTAGAAAATAAAGAGATGAGAGCTAATATGGTGGAATGATCCTTTAATGTTGTTAACCTATGCATTTTCATAATCTGTTTATAAAAATGGATTGTCATCTGTTAATCAGGATTAACAGGCCAAACCTGTCCCACTGACTTGCTGTCAATATCTCTATTTTACTTTTCTAACCTTACTATACTGTACATACAGTCCTAATCAGAGGCTCCAAAACCTGTCACAGATGAACTTTAGGAAGTGGCAAAAGCATGCTCCTAAGAGCACGTCATCAATCCATTGTGGGGCTGGCCTAAATGAAATGGTAATGTCAAGTAAATTATAACTTTAGTTATTTAAATTAAATTTGGTACTAAGGAACAGTGCGAACTACAGTGACATAAAAAAACTGTGTTACAGAACTGTTAATGGATTTTGTTTCTTATGCAGTGTTGGTGCTGAGGTTATTAATAGTATATTTAAATGGTACAATTCCAAATCAGAAAAATGTTTGGATGGTATGGAAAATGCCCATATAAAAATGAACAGCTCATTACATTTACTTTTACTTTGTTTTGTCTTACCTGCATTTTGTAATTTGTAATATGCAAACATTCCTGCATTTCAAGCCTGCAACACATTCCACAAAAGTAGGCCCAAAGGCAATTTATAGCTAATGAGGTAAAAAGCTAAATTTATGATGTGATGTTAACAATAATCATATATAATCATGACTTAGTATAAAAGCAATGTCAAAAAGCTGTATTTTATATTTGCATTTTCCATACGGCCCCAACTTTCTGATTTGCGGTTTTATTAGTTAAAAGTAATGCGTCAAAAAATAAAAAAAGTTGTACAATAAAATTGTCTTACCGCTAGGCATTGAAATGCACTCAGCCATTCATCAGGAAGATGAATTCTGAAGCAATATTATTACAACTATCCATATATTTTAATCAGTCAAACATGAAGCTACTGAAAATCAATGAACAATGTATATAGTTTTCTTTTTATTTTATCATTATTTTAATTTTTTTGCTACTTTAGTGTGCTTATAGAGCAAGTTTTTTTTTTATTACAGTAGAAGGTCGTCAAATTGTTCTGCATTATATCAGCTAGAAGAAAGTTGCTATTAATAATACCCTGTCAAGCATAAAAAAACACTGCTCTTAACTAAGAAAAACACAAACATAAATTAAGCATTAGCTTTTTTTTTAGTTATATGCAAGGTGAGTCAAAAGTTAAGAGTGCTCTTTTATTTCAGAAAGAAAAAAATTACACCTTCTAAAAAAACCCAGCAAATAATAAGTAAAGGGGCCTATCTTCTATGCTGTGTCCAGAACATGGTGATGGCTGCCATCTTAAAATCCACCATATTGGATGGAGGCCAAGTTTTTCCAATGGGAAGGCGTTATTAGAGCATATATCCAGTGAATGCAGTTGCTGTATCATAGCTGCAGACTTCAACAACCCAGAAAGATAACCAATATCAGACAGCACTATTGCATCCCTCATAGCCAAATTCCAAGAAACTAGACAGGGACACAGCTTTTGTGAAATGCTGTGCAATGCAGCATGTGACGTGTCTTGTCTTTTGACCCACCCTGTATTATATATGATATGACATAGAGTAACGTTTACCAATTTGGATCATCTTGCCTGATTTAAGAAATCAACTGATCATCTTTGGTACTTAAATATTAATATATCCAATGATACATGTTAACAATGCATAGTTCTAAAGCAAAGTATGAAAGCTATAAGAGGGGACTGATTTCTTTTTTTTCCACTCCCCCTCCATAAAATCCAATATAAGAAAGCAAATGAATACCAAGAAAATCCCATTTCCAATGAAGAGAGAGAATAGAAAAGACTTTAAAGAGTTTTTGCAGTAAGAAGTTGAAGGTGTGTCAGACTCATTTTTCATTCATTTATGTCAAGTTGATCAAAGACTAAAGCTTTGAAGGTAACCTTAGACTTCTTTATAGCTCTGCTTAATGCGCTCTATGCCTAGCACTTTTCCTCCTTTTTTCATCTGCTTTAGTATCTTTGGTGATGTTTCCACAAACTAATACTCTATCAGGTTTATTTTTTAGAATGGCACCAACTGTGATGTCACTTTGAAGAATAGCACATACAATCGATCAGCACCATGAGATTAAAACAGGCCTGCCTAATATTGTTTATGCCCTCTTAATGCCACTAAGATGCTTATCCGTCATAGCATGAACTCCACAAGACTTCTGGAAGTGCCCTATGATATTTACAACTGTAGCACCATTTAATTCATGAAAACCCATTGCTTTCTATGTCTTAACTTTCAGGCAAAATAGCAGGCCTTACAACAGTGAATTAAGGTCTGAAGAGTGAAGTTCAGTGCTTGGAAATAAATGATGCACACTGGTCATCTGGTCAAACGTTCAAATAACTTGTCTGTTGATGTCCAACAGCCCATAAATGAATACATTTACAATTTATTTCCATTCACCACAACTACAATGGCTAACAGTGAACTGATTCAGAAAATGTCTTGATGCATGTCATTCTATCTACTTGAAGACCAATTTTAAAATGTTTTTATCTTCAGTTTTTTATCTTTAAGATTTTATAAAAAGCTGTTTCCTATCAACTGTGTAGTTACCAATACTTAAACGGCCCGCTCTATCTGTAAAAAAAAAAATTCAGATTGATTCACACTGCTAATCTTAAAGCAACTGCATGATTCTATTATGTAAATATGAGTCTCTTGGAACATATGGACTGGTAGACCGGACAGGAGCCTTGGTGAAATGGTATTTGATATTGGATGCCCTGACATCCAGTGTATTATGCATTATAATTAGTTTCATGTAGGCAAAATTTTTATAGATTAATTAAATGAAATATGAAATAAAATGAAATATTAATGTCTGCTGTTAAGGCAAGCAGCACAATTCCTGCTTACTAACAATATTCAGGAATGAAAATCGAGTTTTTACAAATTTTTTGTGTAAACGTTCTTTCATATTTTTAATTGTTATTAATTTTATTTTGCTTTAGTTTCAACACATTACGCACTAACAAATTTATATGGATTGTGATCTGCCCAATATTGTAATATTGCAGCGTGTTGAAATGTTAATGATTTGGTTTTAATCTTTTGGATTTTACTCTTTTGTAACATAACCACTGGTCCCAACCTCTTCAAATGGTTTAGAACCGCCACTTAGATATCCTGGTCCTAGCAACATGATGCATTGTTATACTAGAAGTATGCATTGCAAGAATTATAATTACATTGAATTTGCAAATGGACAGCCTTTGTTATTATGATGTATGATTATGATATTATTTAGCATTCAAGTAATAATCGACAAGAAAGTGTTCCCCAACACAACTATACCACCTTCACCAGCCTTAACTGTTACCAACAGCTTATTTTTTTTTAACAGAAGAGAGACCTGGAGTGGTAATCTGTTATTGTAACCCATCCAAGTATTGAGATGGTGTGCATTTTGAGATGCATTTCTTCTCGTGACCTTTGTAGTTTTGTGGTTACTTGTATTTTATAAGCCAGTTATGTAGTAATTTACAAACCAGCATGTATAGCATCAACAATAATGCTTAATGCTGCTTGGCGAAGTCTGCGAGATTTTATTCCTTGCAGTATTGTCACATGATGTTAGTTAGATAATTGTTTAAATGAGTAGGTGTACACGTATTTTAGTGTTCAGTGCTCAGATTATACTACACAAGTTTAGATTATGATCTTTAGTGGTATAATAATTTTAGAAGGCCTTAAAAATCAATACTGTTTTGTATATTATAAGGACTACATAAATGTCCCATTTACTGGTCACACTGTTGCCAGCAAAAACAAGAAAGATGGGCAAAACAGTTTGGGGGGATGAGGTCACTGCTCATTGGCCAGTTTTGCTGGATATGTCATGCTCCATTAAATTTAAATTGCTTTGTAATTATTGTTTGCAAGGGCTATAATACATGCTGTGAATTAGTGATACTCAGTTATATGAAGCATGTAAATTTGTAATGTAAACACGGTAGATGACTGCAGAAAATGTTGAACTCAAATACTCTATTAATTTGACAATGACCTAACTGTAACTGTATTATTTTCTTTGTGCTTTCAACCAAATTAAGGTAATTACTTTTCAGACTAAAGTATCGATTATAAGTTGGCAGATTATATTTGTTTTGATGTTATTACTATTATTTGATTATAACAAACAGTTGAGTTCAAATCCAGAAGAGATGTAGAGGATTTTCCCTTAGCCCGCTAACTTTTACTCTCTGTTCAGTAGCTCAGCACATATGTGATCAAGATTATCCCCCTCCTTCTACACTTTCCTGTTCTCTTTGTCATTTCCTCTCTTTTAGTCTCTATAGAAAGAATTCACTACTTTTTTGAACACTCCCCTACAGTACTTGCCAGACAGAGTTCGATACGTTCTCCAGTCAGCTCAGCAGACTTTACTGCTGGAGCAAAAGCAATGACTCAGAAATGGATTGATTCTTCACGTTTTAATGCTCAGACTTGGAATGGGAGCGTAAACATCTGAGCTTTAAAATTTTGGACCAGACTGAAAAGTTTCTTGAAGGCTGAGTAATTTGAGTAAGTTACTTTTTATCCTTTGTTCAGTTTCTTTTGAGAAGGCAGTTGAGTTATATAAAAATTCATATTGTAAATTAAAACAACTGTCAAGTAAAAGCGTGTCAAATACCTGTGAAATATTTTATACACTCAGCAGATTAGCCATCCTGTAACATTCAAATAAATTTAAAAAATAGGTTAAGTGATTTGGTATTTACCCCATTTAGTGGAGCAGTGTATTAGTATTTAAGAAAACTTGCTGTTCTTTTGTGCACATTAAAGTAATTTATTTTCTTAATTCAAAAGTAAACTACTGTATAGTAACTATTAGTAAGTTTAAAGTGTCATTTGCACACATGCATTACGTGGGTCAAAGGAAGACAAGCAACACCAGTTTACGAATTGTCCTGGCTCTGTGCTATACATATAATCATGAAAAAAACCACATATTGTTCATATACTTTGTGCTCTGTAGATGAATGTTTATGCAAATTCTACCAGTAGATGATACATAGCTTTATATAATGACTGAAAAATTAGTCATATGTTTATATGTGTACTACATAGTTTGTTCAAAATAGTAATAGCACTATTTGTGGTGGTGTACTAAAATGGCATTGTTTAAACTGTCTTTATCAATTTGGTCTCCAGCCACATTTAGGGTTTGGGTAAGTATATGCATAGTAAGAAAAGGATATTTGCTAAGC
>JAUZSV010420485.1:0-10795 GCA_034780495.1 Parotocinclus cesarpintoi
ACAGCTTGACTGCATTCCATAATTGTAGAACTACAAAGTGCATCATATTGCAACTGTAAATTAAACATTTGACAATGACCAATTTATTAGGTAGCCATTGATTCTACAGTGAGTGCGAGTCTGTTAATACTGCTGTGCAATATGTATGACTTTAACATATGACTCCCTAATTGTCATCCACAGCCCAGCAGAGTGCAGCAATGTTCAACACCACAGCCCTCACACTCTCCATAGCCACAAGGAACATGAGCGTCCCATGGAAAAGTCTCATAATCTTAACACTGCTCATCATCACCACCATCACAGAAGCAGCCGAAAGTCATATACACACAGTTCTTCCACGAACTCTTCCTTAAGGTCTCGTTCCTCTTCATCTAGATCATCCTCTTGTAACTCAAGCTCTTCATCCTCAGGATCATCCTCCTCCACTACCACTACATCTTCTACTACTAATTCCTCATGTTCATCCTCTTCCAAATCCAGCTCGTCCTCTGAGTCTTCCTTTTCATGGTCCTCAGCAAGCAGTTTGGAAAATGCAAAACCTTCTTCTAAGTCCAGCAGAAGGAGTCGCCGTCTACACCATTCGCAGTCTTGCACCGAGATCTCCAGAGGACGAAGGGCCTTTGAAGTTGATGTAGGTGAGGATACTATGCCCTTGTTGGATGAAGATGGCAATGGCCGCAAGTCTGCAAGCATGAAAATGTACTTGTCTACTCATAAAAAGGGTAAAGGCCCAGAAAAAGGACCAGAGTCATCCCACAGATCATCAAGAAAAAACAATCCTCAAGATAAAAAGACTGGAAACTTTCGAAGGGTAAAATCTATGGAGGTGTTACACAGGCAGAATGACCAGTCTGGAGAAGGAGAATTGGATGAGAAAGAAGTGGAAAGAAGGAAGGACTTGGCCAGAAAGAACCTTGTGAAGGAAAAGATAAAGTTTTCTGCCTTTCTGAACGAGATCACCAGGCAGGTCTTAAGTCCCTCCAGGCTCCATACTCTAGGTGTAACAGATGTCCATAGGTCTCCGAGCCCTGTTGTGTCCCCTGTAAAATCTAAAAATTCAGAGCATAATAGAAGAAAGAAGCGAAAGCGTTCTTCCAGATGTTCTGGAAGTGCAAGTTCGGTCACATCTAGCATACCTTCCTGCTCCAGCAAACGGTCCCATTCAAACAGGCGCACCAGTCCGCATTCCCATTCCAAGAAATCCCATTCAAGCGAGCACCAAGTTTACCAACACCACCCTTCTCACCACCAACACAAATATGCAAGAAGAAATCCCAAGCATGTTCACCGTAATGCAAGCAGTCTACCCACCAACAACACTGGGTCTTTGAAAATCCATTGCTCAAGGTCATTAGACGACCAAAGAAGGCACAAACGGCACCAAGATCAGTACAGCAGTCATTTAACAGATATGACTAGCATGGAAAGAGAAACTACTAAACCAAGACCCCATTCTTGCTCTTCAGTATATCATCGACACGGCCATCAAGAACAATACTATGGAGACAAGCACTGCAAATCACTGTCACCATTGCTACACCATCATTCTCCATCGCGCCACCACCACCATCATAGAGCTCACCAAAGAACATCCCATCATCATCATTCCCATCACTATCATTCACCATCTCACCCACATAATGATGATCATAGAAAAACTCATCACCATTCCCATTCAGAAATTCACATACCTAGAGAAGGTGAGGACCACAGCACAACCTTAGATCAACATTCCCCTCAGCTGGAAACTCACAATCATTCCCGCTCAGAATCTCTTCGCCTCCATTTACCTTCTCCACTATACCAAGACCATGGTGATCAAATTAAGCCACGTACAGATAATGTAGTTAATTCCCAATCGGAATCCCATCGCCACCAATCTGATAATCAAAAAACATCCCCTCAGAAGCGTTCCCAACATGCAAAACCTGAAGATCATGACCAGTTAGAACATTACCATTCTCCATTGCACAATCATCATCATGGAGATCAAACTAACTTAACCCAGAATTCTCTTCATGAACACTATACATTGCCTCCTGTATCACATCACCATCATGGAGCTCAAACAAGCCCTTCGCATCAACATCATCATCATCATCATGCCCATCATGAATCACCTTCCCCGCCACACCACCATCACCATCATGACGCTCAAACAAGGTCATCCCAGGATTCTTATCATTCTCACCATTCACTTTCTCCATCACACCAGCACTCCCATCAAGTAGTTCAAACAAGCCCATCCCAGCAACTTTATTCTTACCATGACCACCAGGATTCACCTTCACCATCACATCACCTTCAAGAAGGTCAAACAGGCCCATCCCATCAACATCATTGTCATCATGACAGCCATGACTTACCGTCACTATCACATAACCTTTGTGAAGGACAAACAGACCCATCTCTTGACTGTCATTCTCATAATGACCACAATGATTCACCTTCTTCATCACAACTTCACCACCACCATGAAGCTCAAACAAGCCCATCTTTGGACCAACATTCTTATCATGCCCAGAATAAATCACCTGCTACACCACACCACCATCACCATCATGAAGCTCAAACAATCCCATCCCATCAACGTCATTCTAATCATGACCACCACAAATCATCACATCACCACCACCATAATGAAGCTCAAACAAGCCCATACCATCAATGTCATTCTCATCATGAACATCATGATTCACTTTTTCAGTCACACCACCATCATGAAACTCAAACAAGCCCTTCTCACCAACACCATTCTCATCATGATCACCATAAGTCATCTTCTCCTTCACACCACAATCACCGTAATGAAGCTCAAACAAGACCATCCCCTCAACGTCATTCTCATCATGACAGCCATGATGCACCTCCTCTCTCACATCACCATCATGAAGCTCAAATAAGCCCTTCTCTGGACCCTCATATTAACCATGACCGCCAAGATTCTCAAGATTTGCACCTCCATCACCATTATGAAGCTCAAACAAACCCCTCCCAGGATTCTCATCTTGACCATCAGGGTTCATTTTCTCCATCACACCACCATCGCCATCATGGGGCTCAAAGAAGCCCATCCCATCAACATAAACCCCATCAAGAACGATCCCATTTAGAACCTCATGTAAAGAGTCCTTATTCCGAAACTCAGATTCTCCATTCTCACATTCACTCTGGTAGCCCTTCCTCAGACAGGTACCACCAACATTCTTCCCATCTTGACCAGCATCACCATAGCTATCGCCACCGATCTCATTCTGGAGAACTAAAAATTCCAACACCCTTTGAATCAAGTCATTACCATTCTTCTCACCACTCGCGCAATGGACCTCATTCTGAGGGGGACTATCACCACTCCCATCCAGATTACCATTTGAAAACAACACACCGGCACAATCTCCATCCACAAGATCATCAATATGACTTCAATTCTGAATCTGATCTACAGCCCCAGAATGTGTCAGATCACATCCAACAGTGTAATGCTCCAGAGTCCCAAATTATATCCCATAGTGCTGAATTTCAGCCCCACCTCAAACATCCAAAATCTCCTTATAATTTATCTTTAGGATCTCCTTACTATCGTTCTGAACATCCAGAATCGCACCAGCATTCCCATTCTGAAACAAAAAAACATGTAATTCATCAGCATGAACCTCAAGAATTTCTTCACCATTCTCATTCTGAATCTCGTCATTATTCCAATCCAGAATCACACCACCAAAATTCTAGAGATTCATACCCTCAGTATGGTCCAGCGTCTTATCAACATTCCCCATCTGAATCCTATTTGAAAAGTCATCATACCCATTCGCAGCCTCTCCATAATTCTCATGTTAAACCCCATCATGAAAGTCTGGAATCTTCCCACCATGCTCACTCCAAGGAACATCACCATCATGGTGATCATCCCAGCCCTCTCCGTCACTCTCCAGTTGGCCAGCTGTCGACATCCCCTTGTTCTACTAAGTCAGATTCCTCCTCTAACCCCAGTCCAGTCAGCCATGATGACCAGTCAGTGATGACGTACAAGGAAATGGGCGTGAGTTTCAAAGTAAGGAGTTCTTTATATCTTTCAAACAATAACGAATTCTTCCAAAAACACAACACGCTTTTGAAATCAATCCCATTTTTAATGTTGTACAGGACAAAGGCCCTGAATTTGAGAGGATCATGTGAGTTTACATAATGAAATCTCATTAATGCATGGCAATGCTGCCTCTTTTATTTATAGTGTTGTTTTGTTAAGTCAGAATCGTTTTTTTACAAAGTGTTTCTAACTGCTCTTCCAGTATGCTTCAGGAACAAAACAAAGATCTCCACAAGACGTTACGGCAGACGGTAGTGCGCATGGAGTTCCTAGGAGCAAATTTTATCACTGAACATCATCAGCTGGAATCTGAGCTCCAGAAGACACGTGTGGAGCTTACCAGCATGATGGACAACTTTACAAGGTCAAGAGGATTAGCCCTTTCTGCTGATATACATATTTTACACAAAAGAAGCTGCACTGCTTAAAATGTTTAGATAACCACATTTACATTTTCCACAGTCCTTTTTAATTTTCATTGTTTATCTCTTTAGGCTTCAGACTAATTATTCCCCCACTCAACAGACAGAGAGCCAATCACGCTGTGTGGTAAGAACCCATTAACTACAACATAATTATGATATTTACCACTATGTTCTTGCAGCTTAATAAAAATAAAATGATCTTTGGCCATTGTTTTGTAAGTTTCCCATCATCAGCTATAATCCATTAAATAGATATACACTCTCCAGCTACTTTATTCTATGTTTATTTGTTCTTGTTTCTAAACTAATTGTCCATTTTTATCAGTTCCAACCATAAAGATGCACTCTGTAGTACTTAATTTACAGACTGTAGTCCATCTGTTTCTCTACATCTTTTGTTAGTCCCTTTTACACTGTTCTCTAATGTGCTGGTGGAATGTTAGTGTGTGTGGCCGTGTGTGTAGTGTGTATGAGTGAATCAGACACAGCAAAGCATGTGCTGCTGGAGGTACTCAGCCTTGTGTTTACTCTATTAGAAACTGGACATCTGCAATATTGTTCCACTTTGTCGATTTTAACATCCATTATTCTGCAGTTTGTGATAGTCCTCCTCTAGTCCTTTATCAGTACTCACAGGATGCTGGTGGCTGGAAAAACTCCAGGAGCACTGCTGTGTCTGATCCACTCGTACCGGTACAACCCATATTAACACACCAAAACCACATCAGTGTCACTGCAGTACTGAGAATGATCCACCACCCGAACAGCACCTGATCTGTGCTGGTCCTGTTAGGGGTCCTATTAGAGAACAAAGTGGGGACTAACAAAGTTTGTAGAGAAACAGATGGACTACATTCTGTAATTGTAGAACTATAAAGGGCATCAATATGGTAAATTGACAAGGACGTCGACATCATAAAGTGGTCAGTGAATGTATATTTATGGCTCTGAACATTTCACTCATTTTCATATTTATACTTTAGAATGAACATATACAGGAAGAACGAGAAAGGCTGAACCAGCGGATATCGGAACTAACAAAACAACTGGCAGCTGCCAAATCAACAATTCAGAGTCTAGAGACAATAAATGTGAGAGCTTGATAAGAGAAATTCAGTATGTGTGTTTTTCACAATGTCACAATACATTTTCTCTCTTATTGTTTATTAGTACCACAATTAGTGACTGTTAAATGTTTTCCACAGGAAACGTCAATGCTCGAGGATGTCCTGTCAAAACGTTTCAAATCAGATCAGCCCATCAAGCCATTCAGACCCCCAGTTGCACTTCCACCAGTTCAGTTTATGGACAGCGAGCATTATAACAAAGGCCTAGTGGCTGAAGATGAGCAATTATTGGGTCCTGTACCAGAGGAGGAGGAATCTGATTGGTCAGATATGGGTGAGGAGAGAAAAAACTTTGCCTGTGGTAGTAAAGAGGTTGCGCATGGCCATGGCAAAGGTTTGTCTCTTGGTCAGTGGGTGAGGGCGGATCAGTTCAGACGGGGAGATGGAGATACAGAAAGTGAATCTGAAGATGAAGTAATGGGCAGAGATTATGACCTAAAGATACCCCGTCTACAGTTTACCTTGCACCCTGAAACCATAACCATAACCTGCTTAAAACAGCATTCAGATGGTTCTGCTGAAGATAGATACCACATGCCCCCTGGACGGCACCTGGGCTCTACTACTCGAATCATCTCTGCAAGCCGTGAGGGAATCGACTCCACTGGCCTGCAGCAGCTTGAGAATTCTGAAAAACCAAAGTCCACCGAAGGTCTGATGGATCCTTACAACACGAAAGGGAAAAGAGCTGAGCTTTGGAATGAAAATGAGCTGATTTCTAGCTGGACAAAGGCAAACGATGGTGATGCTGGGTTTAAAACTGATGGGGAAGATCCTTTTGGTAGTATGGCTAATCTGGAAACAGCACAAATGATGCTCAACCATTTTATACACGAGGGAGAGAGGAAGCAAGTATGAAAAACAGGGTTGATGGATGGTCGGCTGTCACGAGATCCGCCACCACAATGAGAAGTTAAATGCAGTCAAACCAGATTTCCAGCTGGAATTTGTAAAGGGTACAGGGAATTTTAATAAGCTGTCTGAACCACTAACTTGATACACCTCATAACTGAAAGTTTGTGGACACCCAAAACAGTTTCTACTTTGCTACTACAGCAGCTTTCACTCTTCTTTATAGACATTGTTTAAGTAATGCTGGGCAGAAAGTTGATGAACTGAATTGATTAGAAGCTGAAAACCTGAAGTAAGAAAGTGTTATACTGAGATGAACACGCTGAGGTGTTCAGTGCAACCAATTACACAACCTGTATGCTCATGAGCATATAAATGTGTTAGTTGTGTATGCAGCTGAAATAATAAAGAGCAATTATTAAAACTGGTGTCCACATACATTTGGTCATATGGTGCATAATGATGGGTGAATGTTGCACTAAGTTAGAGTGCATGGTGCAGTGGTTAAGGTAACAGACTATTAACCAGAAGGCCCAGGGTTTTACTGCTATGTTGCTACTGTTGGACCCCTGAGCAAAGCCCTTAACCTACAATTGCTTTGATTGTACATCGTAACAACTAATCACCATTTACTTCCCTCCAATCCTACATGAGTGTTTTTATCCTGTGGTTAAGAGGTAATAGTTGATTATATTATATGGCAGTGTTTAGCTTTGAAAGAAACGTACCAGAGAACGCGTGCAGTAGTACAGGCATGGAACTAGATACATAAATCAAAGGTAAAATGTACAGATAAAAGGTAAGGAGGGCCAATCAGAAATGTCAATATTATAATAATATATAAATGTACTGCTGCAATGTCCCAGGGTGTACCTCCAACTGTACCCAGTTGCATAAAACACTTAACAAAATTCATTTACAATTACCTTTTAACATCTCTTAGTTTAGTGTGTTACAAAAACAAAGCCTGAAGTGCTAACTAAGGGCACTCTTGAGGGGAATCACCACAAACCCTTTAATGTTTCCTTAAATATTGAATATCCCTTAAGCCATTCCTTTAATACCAATAAGTGTTGTATAAAACTCCTTAACGGCCACTTTTCTTTATTTAAGGGACACAAATGCTCATCTTAACTCTTAAAAGACTGAAAATGTGGCGCTTTTTTTTTTACAATATGGAAGTTTTAGAGATTTAAGAAGTTTTTTCTTCCTTAAATATGCAAAAAAAAAAAAACAAATATAATAATGTATTACTATTTTTGTCATTACTAACAAGTTATTTTTCTTGTTTATGCTATGTTTCTCCTGGTAAGACCACTCTTAAACAGTGAATACTTTTTTCCCCCGCTTATTGAGTCATTGAAACAGTGGAACTTTACGGCAACAAAACCTCAGTCACTGCTGTAATTCCTGAGGGTCTCTTTAGTAGCTCGGTAGCTTTTTTTGTATAGAGTAATTAGTAATAGACAAGAGCATATAATTAAAAGTCTGCTCTAGAGACACAGGTACTGATCCTTTTTTCGGCCACTTATAATTGTATAACCTACCAAACATGCATTCAGTATTAGTGCACTGAAGCAAAGACATCAGTTACATCATCATAAGCTATTCTTCACCATGGCAGAGTAATAACCACTTTAGTATTACATTGCTCTATTATTTAGTGTTTAACAGCTTCTTTTTACACACAGCTGTGCCCTTATGACTGATTAGCAAGCAGAGGAGTACAGCTGTGTCCCTCTAAATTCTGTGTATGCCCCACTATTACAACTAGTCTAGAAACACCCTTGGTTTATGCTTTAAAAAAAAGTAGGTGTTTCATTCAACCGAGTACAGCCCCAGACCAGCGACGCTTTAATGGGCTAAAACATTATCCTTGCAATATTAGGTGCTTTTAGATGATCAAATATGAGGTAGTTTATATAGTGGTCTAATATGCTAGCTATCCATTGGTTTGAGTTCCAGCCAGGTCAGTCTGGGGATGCAGAGAGTCTGAGAGAGGATAGGCCAAACTGTGACCCCTATCCAACATAACTCTACATTTACTAGGGTTAGATATCTTGTGACCTTGATCAACACATCAGGGCTGAAACGTAACGTGAAAAAAGTGGTACCACAGAGCTGATCTCTTGCCTCTGAATCTCAGCTCTGTGTGATTTTAAATGAGACTTCTGTGTTCGTCATCAAAGACATGTCCGTGAGTTTCTCGTAACCCCATTGTGGGAGTCTCTTTGATCAAACAAAAGTGGGCATTTTCCCTTTCATTTGTGTAACAGACTCAGCTGCTTACTCTAGGAGCCAATGTGCAGTGTGAGAACTTTGAAACTTTTTGCTGCAAGTCTTTTTTTTTCTCCTGTATCCAGATACCAGACCAAAGAAGGTGTTACAAATGCAAAGGTAGCTTCACTCAGCTGACTTAAGTGATATGTTTGATTGGGACTGCGGTAGCCTAGCGGGTAAGGCACTGGACTCTGGACCTGATGGTCCTGGGTTCAAATCCCACCTCTGTCAAGCTACCACAGTTGGGTCCTTAAGCAAGACCCTTAACCCACCGTTGCTTGGATTGTAAGACTGTATGAATTGTAAGTCGCTCTGGATAAATACTGTAAATGTAAAGAGTTTAGACTGTTAACTGGTTGGCTTTGCTTATTCTCGGTTAGTATTTTGATTCTTGGGCTTCTTCAGCTTGTAAACCTTTTGATTTCTCAAGATGTTTTTAGTAGTGAAGGACATCCGGCATATAGTTAAGTGATTACGTGGAAAAAAAAGATTGTAGTACAACTAGTGACCTGTTCCACTATATACAGTATGCATATAAATACAATTACATACGTTACTTTATTGTTTGTTTTAAGATTCAATTTTCATTTTTTTTAAAGGCCACTTTATTAGGTACACCTTGCTATCGAGATGGGCAATCTTATGCCTTCAGAACAGTCTCAATTATTTGTGGAGTAGATTCACACAAGGTGCTGAAAACATTCCACTGATATTTTGGTATATATTCATATGATAGCATCATGCATTCACTGCAGTTTTGTCAGCTGCACAGCCATGATGCGACTCTTACCGTTCTACCACTTCCCAAAGGTGCTCTGTTGGATTGAGTCTCTGAATCTGTGACTTTGGAGGTAATTTTAGTACAGTGAGTTTGAGATGACTTGAGCTTTATGACATGGTGAGTTATCCTGCTGGAAATGGAGATGTTAAGCAACAATACTTAGGTAGGCTGTGGTGGTTAAACATGCTCAATTGGTATTAATGGGCCCACATTATTACACCAACATCACCAGCCTGACCCATTTATACAAGCCACACTTTCAAGATGTCTACACCAAATTCTGACACTGCCATTCCAATTTCACAGCAGAAACTGACTTATTAGACCAGGCAACATTCCTTTCAATATTCTGTTATCCAATATTGGTGAGCCTGTGCAAATTGTATCCTCAGTTTCCTGTTGTTAGCTTACAGGCGTGGAACCAATGCAGTCTTTTGTTGCTGTATCTGCTTCAAGGTTGTGCATTCAGAGATGATCTGCTGCATCCCTCAGGTGTAACAAGTAGCTACTTGGGACGTTGCTGCCTTTCAGCTCAAAACAGTATGGCCATTCTCAGAATCAGTTTTATTTCACAAGTGTGTTTACACATGCAAAGAATCTGGCTGATGATATTTCTCTACAATCTACAATAATTAACTATTTACATGCTAACAAAACATATATGCATAACAGAATATAGAGAGAAAGAAACAAAACAATGTAATACAATACGATGTGCAAATGTGCTTGGAAACACCAATAATGAATTTCCATATGTAATGGTTTACATAAGTACTGAGCTATCTGCATGTTAACAATACAAGAAAACAGGGTTTTTTAGACGAGAAAATTGATGCTAGTCTCAAACTGAGAGAAGGTAGCTCCCAAGAACCTTAAGGGCTCCACGTTAAAAACAGTGCTGTATGACATTGTAAGGGCTACAGCATTGTGAGTTATCTCCTAAAATTTAGAATAGAATAGAATAGAATAGAATTGTATTGTTGTCTGAGAAAACAATGTTAAACAAAGTCAAACCAGTGAAATTTGGAGTAGGCTCCGCTCTTCAGCAGCATATTACAATAGAAATAGAAAACAATAATAGAAACAAGAATAGTGCAAAGAAATTGAGATTTAAAAATATATATACAAGTATTATAAATACAGGCTACAATGAATTAAAGTGACCATATTTCCTATGATCTCCAGTCTCAAACGTGTTCAACTCACAGAACTCCAGCCGTTCTCCTGCGAATATGCAGAA
>JAUZSV010420496.1:0-10794 GCA_034780495.1 Parotocinclus cesarpintoi
TGTGTGTGTGTGTGTGTGTGTGTGTGTGTGTGTGTGTGTGTGTGTGTGTGTGTGTGTGTGTGTGTGTGTGTGTTGTTACAGTTGAACAGTACTACAGTGCCAACGTCCAGAGAAATCAACTTGTGCAGAAAGATATTCGTGTTGCCAAGAGGCTTCAAGATGAGGAACAACAAAGAGCTCACATGCTCCATCGCCAAACTACTCGTCAACTGTGGGAATACACATCATTTTCTATATTTAATCACCTGAACACCATGAGCACGCGTTATAAGTCAAAGAAATAAAATAGCACATTTTAGAAATAATTTTTATTTATATAATAATATAATAATTTGCATGGCAAGTTTCCGTGGGCTGACAAAATCATGATAGGCACATCCCTCACAAATGTTGGCAGGGTTTTGCTGCTGATTTCTCTTCAACTTTGAGAATGCATTCAATATAACCCTCTACAGAACAATGGTTATATAAAAGTGTAAAATTTAAAGGAATCATCCAAAACCACATTTTGCTCATACATTTTAATAATTGAATAAACATTTTAGTAGTAATATTATAATCATTTTAATTTAAACTTTAGGGAATGTTGCCAATTCCCTAAAATGACTCCAGATTGGCTTGGTTAAAAATGAATTCAGATTTTCAAAAGGAATATGAAATATAAAGTGTGCTTTTGTTGTTTAGGGAGGAGCGGGACTCTGAGTATGCACGCAGGATCCAAAAGGAGATCCAGCGAGCTGCTGAAGAATTGCAGAGGAGGGAAGATGAAGATAAGGTATATTATAATACATGTGGATGCCCTTTATTGTCTGTGGCTGTTTATTTGATTTTTTCTGTAGTATCGTTTTTGTATAGTATAGTCGAGTCAGATTTATTTACTTTTTACAATAGAGCATTGTCTTAAAGCAGCTTTATAAATTTAGATTATCTTCTATGGCCCATCGCACAATGAGCAAGCGTAGGGCAAGTGGAAAGGGACACAAAAAGGGACCCATGTAAGAATAAAACAGATTTATGTAGTCAAATATGTTATATACTGCTGACCAACATTTTTATGAAATATCTAATATTTTTTGTGAGCAGTATAGGTGAAATAACAAAAAATAAGTCAATAATAACAGGTTAATAAAATAATGACGAGAATAGTGTAACAAATGCATATCTGCATTATTTCTGTATCTGCCACATTAATGATGAAGCGTCAATTACTACTTTTGGATGATAGCTTGTTATAAGCTAATTGATTTAAATAGGTAAGAGGGAATATTTAGTTATGTGTCTCAAACCATTTACACAATATGGACAAAAAACTTTTAAATAGTGATTTTGGCTCATTTACAGCATAGTTCATAAACTGTTTATATTTGTTAAGTGTACAGGCCTAGAATCTCCATAGACAAAGGTAGCAGAATTGGTTATACTGAAGACACAGTTCAGTTGTACATTGACTGAATATGCGCTGCACTCCATAAAGTACAACAGAAAATCCATTAAATGAGCCCTTACCATAACTCTGTCAGACACATTTGAGATAAACTGGAACACTACTGACCTCATATTCATGTTCATCAAATCTAGTGGAAAGCCTTCTCAGAAGAGTAAAAGATCTATCTACACAAACTCCATAGTAATACCAATGTATTTAATGTGTTGTTTGGTGTATACGTACTGTTAACTTACTAAATTGCATGTGAAGATGATTTTTTTTTTAGTCTGATAACACTCTCAGTCAGGGAACTTGAGTCTGTGCTACTATGAGTATTAATACATCTTTGTTATTATTAATACAATACTTCATTATATTATAGTGTAATCCATGACGGCTACATTGATAACATATAGTACTTTCTACAGCTTGACAAGTTTTTATGTAGTTGTCAGACATTCAAAACATATGCATGTGTATATGCATTACTCATGTGTAATGGAAGTGCCTCACATTGGATACCACAAAATCCAAGGGTCAGCTAAAGCAATTTCTAGTGTCCAGCTCCAGTGTTCAAAAGCTTAAAAATATATATTCGGTACCTCTGATTAGATAGCTGTCTTTATCCCTTACCTATATAGTTAAAATAGAATGGCTGTATTCTTAATTTAAAAAGTTAGCAATCAGTTAAAAAAAACTAAATGACTGTGATTTCAAACAGGTGATGTCAACAGGTGATTTAGTACAAAGCAGCAGCCAGGAAAAGCTGAGTCTTTGATAAGCAAAGATTGGAAGGGATTTGCATATATAACCATTTACAGTACATGATAGCTAAGTGATCTCCAATCCCTGAGATGTCACTGCAGCAAGAATAGCTGATATAACCACATGAACAAGGAATCCTTTTCAAACCTTTCTCAAGCACTACAATACAGAGTTACATTAACAAATGCCACTTAAAAAAAAGAAGCCTAATGTTAACCATATGTAGAAGCTGTGTTAATTTCTCTTGTAAGCTAGGACAATCACACAGTAGAAACATGTATTGTGGTCAGATCTTTTTAGGAAAGAAATGGAAGCTGTGTGCAAAAAGTAGTACCTGTTATCAGCAACTAGACTGTTATCAGCAATAAGTCAAAAAAGTCAATGGTCTGTCAGTGCCCTTGGTAAAGGCCATTCATACTTCTATAATGTCAGCATTAATGCAGAAAAGTACACAGACATTTTGGCACAACATATGTTGCCTTAAAGACGTCATATATTTGAGGGACAGCCATGCTTTTTTCAACAGGGAAAAACCACATGCTTCTAACATTAAAAAGGCACGGCAGTGGAAGAAAAGGGTACGAGTACTGGACTAGCCTGCCTGCATGGATGGAAGAATGAGAAAACTATGACCCCATACTGTTTATAAAAGAACAGGATAAAATGTAACAAACTGCTTGGTATCCTCTCTGGCAGAACATCTTTTAGTGTGGTGAAAAATCATGTTTTGGGGTTTTTGAAATACATAATAAATTGATCTTTACTAAGAACTGAATTGAACTTGAACAGACAAAGCATGAACTATGCAATGAAATAAAAGTAAACTGTAAGAAACATTACGACTTTTTCTTGTATACATAATATCCCAACATTTACTGATTTGGAGCTCTGTCCTATTCATGGCATAGTACTCATAAAAGGTAAAAAGAATATAACTGAAAATCATCTCATGATTGGCTGCTTCAGAATATTGTGAATAAAGATAAGTCTGTGTGCTTTCTGGCAAGTTTAATACACTTATACAAGTTAATACAAGTTAATACATACCTTTCAGGTAGATACAGGTTGTAGTTTTAGAGATATAGCTTACAGCTGTTTTTCGTGCACAGTTTTTAAGAATTGTGTAACCCTTCATTGCTAGTTTGCTTTTCACTTCAATACAATTCTAGCCCAAATCCTCTGTCACAAACTCTTCCAGGCCTGCACTAGGGTAGAATCAGTTGAGGGTAGTGCAATAATATGACATTTTAGACTGAATCTGAATTCTAAGCAAAATATATTTTGTCAGTATTCAAAGCAAAACTATACAGTCTGACTGGTGCTACAAGACAAAAATGCTAAAATGCAGTGACTAATACCATTACCTGCATTAGCATGGTCAACTGGATATACACAAACAAATTTATCTAGTCACACTGCAAAACTCACAAGGAAGCTAAACAATTTTCAAGAAAACATCATACAAGATATATGCAAATGCGCTTCAAAGATACATTTACCATAAGCATCTCTACGTTAACTAAGCATCTTCAATGACCAGTCAAAAATGAATTTATTTTCTCTTACCTTTATCCTTAGGTATTCATTCCACTATCCATTCATTCCATGGAATGTTTTCCATCTGATAAGTTTCACTTGCTGATATACAATTTTACAAGCTTTAAAGCATTCCTTTACATCGTAAGGGGCCACAAGTGCCACACTCTTGTTTGCAGCATATTTGCAGCAAGAATGCTTCTAACAAATGTTTTGATTAAGCAATTTTGCACATAAGTAAAACTGCTTTAAAAGAATATACAACCCAAGCCAACGGTATAAAAAAAACAACAACAAAGTGCTCCGGTTTTTATATGATCGCAGACAGTATGAACACTTACAATATTTCTAAGGTACATTTGTTATTAAACATTTCAATAATTTTCTCACAAATTTGTTGATAAACTGGAGATCCTCTTCCCATCATTTCTCCTTTCATGGATACTGACTTACATTTACATCATTTAGTAGACACTCTTATCCAGAGCGACTTACAATTAATACAGTCTTTCAATCCAAGCAGTTGTGGGTTAAGGGCCTTGCTCAGGGACCCAACTGTGGCAGAGGTAGGATTTGAACCCTGGACCTTCTTCTTCATAGTCCAGTCCCTTAACCACTAGGCTACCACAGTCCCTATTGTGTACCAAATCATGATTATAAACAGTTATAAATATTAAGTTATAAATTACCTGTTTGAAATTACCAGCATTATTTAGTGTTTTAGTTCATTCATTACTAACTAAATTGCCTCCATACCAACTTTTTTAGGAATGTGTTACAGACCTGAAATGCAGGAATTGATGTTTATTAACATATTAACACTAGAATGGTTTGGATGGTGGGTTATCAAGCATATGCATGACAAAAGAGGACTGATAGTGCTCTAATGGTTATATAGAAGGAGGATTTTCAGTCAAGCTAGTGTTAAATGTAGTAGACCAGACAAAACATGAAATATCTCAGGTTCATATTGTCAGCAATAAACTACAATTTACAGGAAACTTTTTATAAGAATTTTTTAGCATTTTATATACCACCCCAACTTTTTCTGATTTATGGTTTTATAAAATTTAGTGGACCTTGATGTCCTCCTGTCCCTCCACAGTGCTGGGCCTGTGCTACCGTGACTGATACAGCACCATACACGACCAATCAGGATTACTGCTATGATTCAAATAGTCCACTCGATCACCACCCTAGTTGTATATTGTCAGTGGTTAAAGATAGATAGAAGGAATCCATTATTTTTCAGGTTCAATTAGATATGCTTAATAGATTGGCACCTCAAATAACTAATTTTTCCCAGCGGAACTACCTACTATATTTCACATTTTTTTTTATGTAAGACAACTTGATTTTAATAGATCACATCTTTAATGGCAATTTTGGCTTTGTTTTGTGAATACGTATGACAAACTTTCTTTAAAAACTGTTGCATTCACGTTTTAGGCTATTAACATTTCTGAAAGTGATTTTTAGGGTTTTTTTCTGGCAAAATCTTTAACTGTAAGAGTCTGATGAAATATCTAGGGGAAGTCCTAACTGTTCAGTTGTGTGCCTCATGCATGCACACATGCCCACTCTGGTGGTACAATTAATGTTCAGAAGAGAGCAATGTTTTTAACTGCTTTAGCGTGGTGGGCTTGAAGTGCAAAGCTAGCAAAGCTTTCAGCTCTTTCATGATTACGTGTGGAAATTCCACTGCTGATGTCTACTGCGTAACGCATCACACATGTAGGCTGAAAGTTAGGTGTATGTGTGCACGTAAGTGTGTGGGTGAACAATGAAGTTCTTCTCAAGCTGACGCTTCTGATCTGACCTTTTTAAGGTCATGTGTACAGTTTTAAGGCGGCTTTCTTAAAAAAAAAAAAAAGATCCCTAAAACATTCATGGCAAATTAAATGGTTCACATTTTTATACCTGTTCTAACAGTACAATAGTGCAAGTACACATGATTTATTGTGAAAAAGCAAGGTACCTCAAAGAGTATTTTACTGTTGTACATGGTGTGTACTTACAAGGTACCAGTTTAATTCTGTTTTTTCACCTCTTTTTACACAGGAACTAGCAAAACAATTCCAGGAAGAGGAAACATTGCTTGTCAGACAAAGAAGCAGCTATCAACGGGCAGTGGAGAGTGGAGGTATGATTACTGGCCTTTTATTAGTCTTTTTTCTGTTTAAATATTTGTCAGCTGTATGGTGTTAAATAAAAAATGTCATACACACCATTTGTTGCAAAAACAGCAACTCTGAGTAAGGGAAAGGTCTGTGGGACCCTGCAGTCTGCACTGTTACGTAATAGGTTTTGAAACTTTTGATGTGGCTATTGCAGAGGCTCGGTTTCTGATTTACCCGTAGGATGAGGCATGTGTGCACACTAACGCTGCCCTGCATACACAGCCCCTGTGTTTTCATAGCTGTCTCAGTGTGATCTCCACTTCTCTTTTCTTCTTCTATTTTTCATCTCTAAGATGAAAATCTACATGTGAAAGGGAAGTTCAGAAGGGTCCTCACTTTCTTGTCATATTGTCGTACTTAGGCAAACAAGCAAGTCGTGGTCTTATTCACATGTAATCTTCATTCATTATGTTTCATATTTTATTTACAAAATACTTTAATATGAGACAGATACCTCCAGAGGTGTTCAGGTGGCTCGGTGGCCTAATATGCTAGCACACTACGGTGACCTGATTTATCATCCCCACAGTGCTTTCCAGCTGGGTCAGTTGTCATATACTGGCATGGTTGCCTGTGCCAGAGGAGGGAGTACAGTTGGTTTGTCACATCATGGAGCATACCTACCAAAACCACTACTACCTTGACCAGAAAAAGCAGGGTTGAAATGTCAAAAAGCAAAAAAACGAATATCTGCATATGTTATAATAAAAAAAAAAACAATAAACCTTAACCTTAAAAAGTAATATGCATTAATAAGCCTCACACACTGACTACACCCACCATACTTACGAAACTATTCAGCAGCACAGGGCGCAAGATGGAAACCTCTCTTGGAAGGAGCACCAGTCCATAGTAAAGCATACACAAGCACACACACACTCACTGGGGAACTGAAGTATCATGAGGAAACCCACACAGATGTAGGTGCATGCAAGTTCCAGGCAGAAGCTAGGCTGGGACTCAAACCTCAGGTCTCTAAGAGATGTGAGGGGACGGTGCTCACCACTGCATCAATATATAATGCCTCCCTTAATACGAAAGCAATCTACAATAAAGAATTAGTTATAGACCTTCAGCAATAGTTCAAATCATCACTGAGGAGTCAAATATCAAATGTTTGACATTATTTCATTTAATTGTTATTATTTGCTTATTTTTTTACTATCAGTGCAAACTAACTATTTCATTAAGGAGGATGGGTCTCTTTTTCAGTCTTGGTCTTCCCAATGTTTCTTCCTTCTACATTCACTGCCGCACTAGGCTTGCTCAATTTGGGATTGGCCTTTTAAGATTGAAAATTGTAAAGCAGCTTTGAGACAATGCTCCATTGTAAAAATCACTATATAAATTAGTTTGACATTTGACAAGTTGGAGATTTAATGAAACGCACTTGATTGTAACAAGTTATGCAAGCATTGCTGTGGGTACTATTCCAGACATTTACAGTTTCAACATGAGCTGACCTTTAACTAATCCTGGGGATCAGCAGTTATAGCTGAACAAAAGCATGGATGGGCAATTCTGTTTCAGGATATCAGTGAGTCATAGGTGTCATGCAGTAGCTAAACAGTTGAGTCAATGCAGAACATAAATTTTAACTGAACTTGAATGTCCTGGACTCTCTACCTGCATGTAACTCTGTTATCTGAAATACTTTTAAGACAGACATTGATTGATAATTTGGGGTAATAAATGGTGTAAAAGCACAGAGGTTTATTTTGGCATGGGAAGTATGGCCAAAGATGACACAGTTGTGCGGCAGTTAGTGTTGTCCCCTCAAAGGTCCAGTGATTCCCGCTATGATTTCCAGTCCACTCACTGCCTGTGGGGAATTTGCATAATTTCCACGTATCTGCATGGGTTTCATCCTGGTAAACCTTATTCTTCCCACATTCCAAAGGCATGCATCAGGCACTCTTAATAACTCATCTGTTGACAACCCTGTAATGCTTCCTTCTGCTTTATTTATTAACTCTGCTCAAAGTTTTAAGATGTTTCTAAGAAGTCTCTAGTTTTATTGTTGCACTTGCTTTGTTATTTTGGTTTAACCTTAATTGAACTTTGGTATTATTTAAAAGACTATTTTAGATTGTGATATCCCTAAAGCTAATATGCTTTGTTTTTAACACTATTGATTTAATACATAAAATACTATCTTGTCTGAATGATATTAAGTGCAAGAATTTAGATATTGTGTCAAGTTCACATGTCTTTTGCACATTTTATCTTGTATTTTTAAATAGCCATTCTTGATATACATAACTATATTTTGCCTGGCAGCACTAACACCACTTGCTTAACAACTAACCTGTCCCTCTTCCAACCTCCATGCCTTGTTTGTATGTTTTCCTCTGCTAAAGAAAGTGGCAACATCCCCAGCCCACCATATCATCCCAGTCATGCCCTCCTCACTGAGGATGAAGAATGGCAAGACCAGGCTAGCAGCAGCAGGGTACACTCCTCTTCTTCTTCCACTTCTGACTATGATGCAGACCACTGGGAGCACAGAAAGCCTGGTTATGTGGACTATGGTAATGACTTTGACATAAGAACTCCTCGTCTTGTCAGTGAGCCACGTTTAAGGAGCCATTCAGAACAACTTCACAGAAGCACTGGAAGCCAGAGAGGCAGAACTGGGCATGTTCTGAGTGGATGGGGTGATGTTGTTAGGCTGATAAAGAGTGACTTGCATGAGCAGGGCTATCAGAGTTGCAGTTCTGATGATGAGCTCTTTGAACCTGTCTATGAACTTGAGAGAGTCCTAACAAAACAACACAACAATGTAAAAGAGGGTCGCAGGCAAGTGCAGAAGGGTGGACGTGTTGGCAGAACAGAAAGCTTTAGGGGCTTAGATGGCAGACCCTACAGCAATAGTGAGTCTAAAACAGGGGGCAGACAAAGGCGTGTGCATTTCCAGGCAGACAGAAAACACTCTACTCACTGCTATAGTGACAGCCAAAGGCAATTTGAAGGGATCTCTGATGGAAGACGAGAAACTCAGGTGAGACAACAGTACCAGCAAAACAGTTATGTGGGCAGAAGGGCATTAGTTCATAATGTAAACGGAAACTACAGCCATGATGATTCAGTACATCCTAACAGTGTGAATAATTTTCCTTTTCAAGAGTCCATAGTGAGTAAGAATAGGGAGGAGGAGACAGGCCCTGACATGTTTAGAGAACGCAACTTATGGAATGAAAGCAACTTTATGGTTCAAAGAAACTCCAAGCGAGTAACACACTCTATCAGTGAGTTTAGGCCAGAAGGCAGAAAGAGTAGGCATTACTATGAAGGCCAGTGGAGGAGATGTGAGCATGACCAGGTTAATCACGAGAGTTGCTCAAGTGCTGAATACAAAGAAGTGGAAAGGGGGAGAGAAAATTGTGTGCCAAGAACCTGCCAGCGGAGCCTCAGTGTGTCCTGCAGGGAACTCTCAACTAGAGCAGGTAAACAAGTTCTGGACCCCCGCCCCCTTATGCAGTGCTTTACCTGCACAGTGTGCTTAAAATTAAGTTTTCCCCAAATCTTTTTCTCTTCTCTGTGTTTTGGTGAGGTCCTTAACTTTATCTTTAATTAATTTAATTGAAAATGGCTTCTTCCTTGTAATACTTGCAATACATTTTCTCACTCTTCTCAGTCTGCTTTCTCTTTTATGTGATATAGTGCTAACCAATTTTGAACCATTTTCCTTTGAGGGAACTTTGTGTGGTATTGTAGAATTTTTTTAAAGATTCTAATTGAAAATGATTCCTGAAATGAATGTGCTGCCCACATCATGTGATAAAGTGTGTGTGTGTGTGTGTGTGTGTGTGCGTGCGTGCGTGCGTGGAGTGAAGTACATGTTGCAGGTTACTATGGGCTTTGAAATTCCCTGGCCATGTTATTATTGAGGCTGACACTCAAATTTCTTTTTTCCAAAGGTCTGGGGAGGAACAGAACCAGTTTGGACCTTAGTGAACTCCAGCAAGTCCTGCAGGATGAAGATCTTGCCCGCAGGCTCCAAGCAGAGGAGGAGGAATTGCTCAGGGTGGTAAAAGTCTCCCAGTAAAATTAAAGTATCTTTGAGCTCACTGTACTTACCTCTGCCTCTATTGCCAGAACCAGCATATTTGAACTGTGCCCTAGTATTGTGCTGCTTTGCACACATACATTAACAGCTAAAAGAAAGAGTTATCTGAAATCATGAAATCAGGTAGTGTGTCCACACTGCAGCAGTGGCCATCTCCAAATATTCAAACAAAGCACACTATCCTATGTCAAACTGGAACAGCAGAGGCCTTCAAAGTTTATGGAATGAAAACTGACTTGGGGTTGCTCATATGCGTGTTGCTCACCAGGTATTTTTTAGAGGCCCTGCTATTTTGATTAAAGGGGGGCTTTAGCTCTTGTGAACATCATAGCCAGGTAACCAGATTGTAAATTCCATGTTATTCACCTTGCTATAACCCCGATTGGCTCATGTTAGTTTGACCTCGGATAAAGAACAAAAAATAAACAGCAGTTTTTATGCTATATACTAATGACAACTATGCATTTACAAGCATTCATCATTCATTCAATTTAGTTTCTACTTAAATCAGTTTAGGATTGTAGGTAACCGGGGGCCTAACTGGCAGCACAGGTCACAAGCATAGAAACCAAGCATACACTGGGTGCTAATCCGTCACAGGGAACGTGCACAAATACTCACACACTCTTTAGAGACACCACCTGACCTAATGCATAGTACATAATACAACTTTGGCATGTAAAAGGAAAAGGGGGTACGCAGAGAACACATGCAAACATGGGGAGAACATGCAAACTCCACACAAGAAGCAACCAGGGTCGTGGATCTTGGGAGCTCTTGAGGCAATAGTCCAAACCACTGTGTCGTCATACTGCCCT
>JAUZSV010420507.1:0-26183 GCA_034780495.1 Parotocinclus cesarpintoi
TGTAAATACTTTCCCTGTCTGTTTTCCCCCTTTCTCAATTCTCTCTATATTTCTTTCAATTAGGGCCCGTCCTTGATGTGGACTTTTGTCTGTGACTGCAGCCTTCAAAAAAAAAAAAAAAGATAAATATATAGATAAATAAATTTTAATACACCCATCCCTTGCTTTATACAGGGGTTATGTTTTGTAAAAAACCTTGCATAGATAAATAGCGTACAGTGAACCAATAAATATTGAGAAAAATGAGATTTATGCGGCATCTTTGTGGTTAGCACTGATGTATCCTATGTTCCTTTCATATTATGTAGCATCTGACATCAAATAAACTTATGTAGCTAGTCTTTACTTGATTGAAATTGCTCTGGCTTAGCTAAATTGTCTTCGTTACTTAAATTCTTATAGAAGAAGTGCATTTTCTCCTTAAGTGGCTTTTTAACTTTTTTGGTTGCCTTGGTAGACAATTGAGTAGAGTGGACTGCAGCACTTCAAATTTTCTGTGCATTCATCTTTATGATGCAGATTATAGATTCACCTGGGTTGTAAGCACACCCAAGCACTGATGCTCCCCCACCAGCATTAGCACATTGTAAGAATTCTAGCTTTGTTTCTAAGGTCAGAGGGTTCCCTTCAGTTTAACTGTTGATTCTGGGGTAGGAGATGTTTCAGCACCTTTGGATGCCATATTAACAAACACAGACACAGCAGGTTGCAATAAAATCACATTAGTGTGTATACCAAAATTGCATAAGTAGCACAGATCCACACCCAATGGTGGTAACTGCGAAACTGACCTGCTGGTGGGAATGTAGCATACTCCATCAAGAACCTATGCTTATTCCACCCGCCAGCTCTCACAGAAGTTTTAGCACACTTTCTGTTGTGTTGACACTCCTTCACTTTATCAACATGTCGTAAGAATTCTAACTTCATTTCTAAGGTCAGAGAGGGTCTCTTCTGTTTAAGTGCTGGTTCTGGGGTTCGAAATGTTTCTGGATTTTCGGATACCATATATATAAACACAAACACAGATGGTTGCAGGAAAATCACATTAGCAGGTATACCCAAATGGCACAGGTAGAGCAACTCTACATGGAATGGTGGTAACTGCAAGACTGGCGGGAACAAGGGGCGCTCCACCCAGGACCCATGTTTACTCCACCCACCAACCCTTACCTATATATTACCACACTTTCTAGGGCTTTCTTCCACTTAGTAGTGAATTTTGACCTCATAAAGAGAGGGACTGGTAGAAGTAGGTTCCTCGCATGATAGGGAACTTGCTTATAGTGATCCTGCATAAAGCAAGGGCTGGCTATTTTAGAGTATTTTACCTATTTCTAAATATTTCACATAGAGGAAACATTAATATATGTAAGGTTGTTGGCACTGCTAAATGCCTTGACCTTCTTTTGCTGCGTGGTGTTGCCGTAAATAGTTATTATGCCAACTTTGAAGTCGTTTATAAGTACCACCTTGGACTTGCCCTTAGAAAGCCTCTTGTACAACTCCATCTTCATTTTGAGACTTAAAGTGTTCATCTTGCGAAGTGTGTGAGACGTAGATGGCTTCGAGGTGCTGTCAGACATTTGCTGATTATGCTTTAAAGGGGCCATCGTCTGCAATAGTAATTCAGGGTGCACAAAATACACATGTGTGCAAGATTACCACATAACACCTTGCCAGAAAGCACATGTGAGACAGTAAACAGTCACCAGCATCACAAAAGATCAGATGATGACTAATCTAATCATTATGGTGCAGTGCACATGTAGTTTGAAATATATTTACATATCTTTTTAAATTTTTTGAATGGTTTTGGATGATAAAGGGTTGCTTACTGAAATTGAAAAATGTATGTTGTATTGTACATTTAATTGTCTTGAATTACAAATAACATAGGTTTTACTGTACTACAGTGTCTCATGCAAATCTACTACCAGTGCCTTGTCACTTCCCAAGCCCTATAACCCCTTACAGATTGTAGACCTAGCCTTCTCACGAAGGCCCTCGCATTCACCTCCCTCACCACCCCATCCATGGACATAGCAATGGCAACATTTAATACCCTTACTGCAGACCTACTTTCACTTGGAACCACTTACCTTCCACTCTACATACTTGCATACATGCCTTACAGTTGATTAAAAACTCCTCACTGCTTCTAATAGCATTCCTCCCATGCCATATATTTGTAAGACCTTCTACAAGGCATCTCTGTCAGGCTCATCATATGGTTTTGCAGATCCAAAAATGCCAATATAAATCCTACCGTTTCCCTAAATATTTCTCACATACGTTCTTCAAAGCAAACACCTGATCTCTGTGTCCTCTACTACTCCTGAAACACACAGTTCCTCCTAGTCTGATATTCTCTGTAAGCCACCATCATGTCATTGACCACTCTTCCATACAACTTTCTTAGTACTTTCACCAAATTTATAGCTCAGTAATTCGAAGTTTCACCATTGTCCCCATTGCTATATACAGGCATTGTGCTCATCCTGAGGCACTCACCATGATCCATACATACAATGAAAATCCTAACCAGTTAGCAACACAGAAATTCAGTTGCAATACCATCCACACCAGCGGCCTTGCCAAATTGATGTTAAACGAGGTTTCCAACACCTTTTCTCCTTTCACAAAAGTATTTTCCATGACTCTCACTCAAACATTCTGCTGTAGGTCTTCAAAATGCTCACTCTATCTGTTCACCTAATTTTTGCTTGCTATCTCTTCCCCATTTGCCCCATTCACTGATTTACCTATTTGTTCTCTCATTTTTCTTGCTGTTAACCTCCTTTTAAAACATTTTCATATTCTCCATGAAATTTGCAGATACTCGCTCACCCTTGATTTTACCTGCCCTCTTTCATGGCTGCTGCACCTTCCTCATAACTTGCTATTCTCTTGTACATCTCTTAGTCACTTACAGTCTTACCCTGCAGGTAATCCTCATACGCCTCTCTTTTCTCTTTAACTGGCATCTTCTTCATATTATCACTCACTACCCTTTCTCTTCTGTCCATCTTCCACCATCTGTGTGCCACACACTTCTCTAACACATGTAAGCAGTGCTTCCTTAAATACCTGCCATTCCTCACCCACTTTTCTAGCTTCATTACTCACTTTTTGCCATTCTACTCTCAATCTCTCAGGATATCTATTCTCACAAGCCTATTTTCCATGCTCACTCACTTTCACTACCCTCTTTCTAACCATATTTCCTCTTTTCCTAAAGCCTCTGCAATGCTTCAGTCTCACCTCGACCAGGTAATGATAAGACATTCCACCAGCTGCCCCTCCCAGTACATTCATATCATAGATTCTCTTCTTTGCATGCTTATTAGTTAGTACATAATATAATAATGCCCACTTTCCATCACCCTACTCATCCATGTATGATTATGTATGTCCCTCTTTTTAAACCAATATGTCTAATCAACAGTCCTTTTTGAAACACAACTACACAAGCTGTTCCCCATTTTCATTCACAACACAGGTACACCATGCTCCCAGTTATACCATCTGTTGCCTCATTACCCACTTCTCCATTGAATTCACCTTTTGTGGAAATACTTCTGGAAATTGATAAATGTAGAAAACTGAATTAGTACAACCCAGTAGAATGTAGATTAATAGAAATGCAACCAAATAAGTCAAATTTGGAAAGCTAAGATGGCCATTAGATGATGTAAATATTTATATTTTTTGTAATAATCCATTCATGATATTGAAATGAACAATAAAGAATGCTTGTTTTAGAACTGAAATGAGTTGGTGATCACCCATTTCAAGAGAGTGTACATAAGAGCAATATTAGTTTTAGAATAAACAAACACAAGAAGAACCGACAAATTATTTCATGTTTGAGAGGTGCCTGAAGTAAGGAGAATTATGTTGGAAATAATGCTTTTATGGCAGCTTGAAAAGAGAGTTAAGTGATTTAAATGAAATCTAGATTTGTGATTTTGAAAAAGTTTAGAATTCCAGTAACTATGACCTTACACATTTCAAAAGACAGATCTTTCACTTTCTCAAAGATTTGTAGATACTTTACCTGTCATTTCTTTTTCTGTTTCATAATTTTTTATATTTCAATTAAGGCCAGGCCTCAATGTGGACCTTTGTGACTGAAGCCTTAAAAAAAAAAGATGAATATACGAATATTTGAAAAATAAGACACTCCTCAAATGGCAGTTGACAGCAAAGAGGAATTTTCATTCAAAATTAGAATTTTGAATGAAAGAATGAAAAAAATACACTTAGAAGGAGCTAACAGAAAGTGAATGGGTAAGTGTCAGTGACACAACTATGGATGGACATTAAATCAAATAAAGTGTCAAGGTGTTATGAAATTGTAGCAGATTGAAAAGAAAGGCCTAATCCACTCACATCCATACCTTAACTGTTATGTGTATTGCACTGAAACTAAAGCTCCCTAACCACAACCAGGCCCCACATACCTTGCCATGGTTTAAGCTAGGCACTTCACATGCTCCAGTTCACTCCATTGACAACACATTGATACCACATTGTTCCAGTTCACTCTATCCCGTGCATACCTTCCACCCTCCTGTATGTTCAGGCCCCGATCGCTGAAAAACTTTTTCACTCCATCCTTTCATCTCCAATTTGGTCTCCCCTTTTTCCTTGTTCTGTCCTCTTCTGATGCGTATATCCCCTTTGACAACCTTTCCCCACTCATTCACTACATGTGTCCAAACTATTAAAGCACACCCTTTACTGCTTTCTCAGCCACACTCTTTTCATTACCACACATCTCTTTTACCCTTCATTACTCAATCAAACCACCTCATACCACTGATTGTCCTCAAACATTTCATTTCCAACACATCCACCCTCCTCTGCACAGCCTTATCTCTAGTCCATGCCTTGCATCCATATGATATTGTTGAGCTAACCATTCCTTTAAGCATACCCATTTTTGCCCTCCCAGATAACGTTCTCTCTTTCAATACATTCTTCAGGGCTCCCAGAAATTTTGCACTCTCCGTATCCTATGCCTCGCTTCCACTTCCATGGCTCCATTCGATGCTATGATCTTTCCCAGGTATTTAAAACACTTCACCTCATCCCTGCTAGACCTAATAACCTTGCTTTTATTCACATTCATTCTTAACATTTTCCTTTCACTCTTTCTTCCAAACTCCTTCACCAACTTGTGCACTTTTTCACTTAAATCTGCCATCAGTGCTGTATAAGCAAACAAGAACTGACTCACTTCCCAGACCCTATCATCCCCCACAGACTGCATAGTGGCCATTCTCTCCAAGACTCACATTTACCTCCCTCACCACCCCATCCATAAACAAAATGAACAATCATGGTAATGTTATACACCCCTGCCGCAGACCAACCAACACTTGGTACCATTCACTCTCCTGTCTTCTTTCTCTTACACAAGTCTTACATCCTTGATAAAAACTTTTAATTGCTGTCAGCAGCTTTCCATCCACACTATGTTCTTAAGACCTTCCAAAAAGCATCTCTATGAACCCTGTCATATGCTTTCTCCACATCCATAAATGACATCTGTTTCTCTGTTTTCACACACTCTTTAAAGCAAACGCATGATCCACACATACTTAACCACTTCTGAAACCACACTGCTCCCCAGTTGATGCTTTGCACTTGCCTTCACCCTCTCATTCAGTATCCTCCCATACAACTTACTAGGTATACTCACATGTCTTGTACCTCTGTAGCTGAACACTCACTTTTATCCCTCTTACCTGTATACAGTAGCACTATACAGGCACTTCACCATACATTGAAAATCCTTACCAGCCAATCAACAACATAGTCATTCCATTTCTTAGTAAATTCAGCTGCAATACCATCCATTCCAGCCTCCTTGCCACATTTCATCTTATGTAATGCTTTCATTGCCTCTTCTCTCTTCACCAAACCACTCTCCATGACTCTCTCTCACTTCACATACCATCCTAACCCAAACACCCTACATTTACCACTGTATCAAAAAACATTTAACAGTTCTAAAGAATATTCATTCCATCTCCACACTTCATCACCACCTGTTATCACTTCTTCCCTTGCCCCCTTTCACTGATGTCCCCATGTATTCCCTTGTCTTTTCACATTATTTACCTCCTTTCAAATCATCATCTTAATCTCCCTATAGTTAACTGATACCCATATACTCCACCTCTCATTCGGCCTCTTTTTCAACCCCTGCACCTTCCTTTTGACCTCATGCCACTTTCTCTCATACATCCCCCAATCATTTGCAGTCCTTCACTGGAAGTACTGCCCAAATGCCTGTATTTTCTCTTTCAATATCTCACTAACCTTTCAAATCTACCTACTCCAACCTTTCACATACCACATGCATCTCTTGCATATGCCAGCATTGCTTCACTAAATTCCTCCCATTCATCACCCACTCTCCTTTCTTCATTTACTGATATATTTTGCCATTCTACACTCAATCTCTTGTGGTATTTCTTCACACACGTCTTTTTTCCAGGCTCACTTACTTTTGCCATTCTCTTCTCCCCAACATTGTTTCCTCTTTTTTAGAAACCTCAACAAATCTTCAACCTCTCCTCCACGTGATAATATCAGACATCCCACCAGCCAGCTCTTTCACCACATTTACATCCACAAGTCTCTCTTTTTCATGCTTATCAATATATAGTGCCCACTGACATATGTATACTTGTGTATATTCATCATTTTAAACCAGGTATTCATGATCACCAATCCTTTTTCAGTACACACCTCTACAAGCTGTTCACCATTTCCATTCATAACTGAGTTCCTCATGTGCCCCAATTATGCCCTCAACTACTTATTACTCACCTTCGCATTTATATCCATCATAGATACCTAGTCTTTTGCGTCAAAACTACTGACACACTCACTCAGGTGCTCCCAAAACACTTGTCTCTCATGATCTTTCTTCTTATGGCCAGGTAAGCATTAATAATTACATATCTCTTGCCATCCACTTTTAGTTTTACCCGCACCAGTCTAGAATTTACTCTCTTACACAGTATCACACACTCTCACAGCTCCTGCTTCAGGAGGAGTGTAATTCATTCCATAACTCTTGTACCCTTGCCAGGTCCTGACTGTACCAGTAAGACATTTCCAAATCATTCTTTCCCTTTACCCTTGAACTTTGTTTCGCTCAGAGCCAGAACATCCAGGTTTCTTTCCTTCGGCATTTTACCAATCTCTCCTCTCATCTTATCTTTGTTACATCCACACACATTTAGACACCCCTGAGTCATCGAGGAGGAGGAGTAGTCCCATCTTGGTCCCTTCTGTTCCCATTTTTAGAAATTGAATTGCAAGAAAGGGGGAAGGTGTTTCCAGCCCTCCTGTTCCCGCCCCCTATTGTCACCTTTTACTACACGCTGGGAGGTAGAATTCTTTCTCTCCTACCCCAGGGATAGAGATATGATAAGCTAAGTATCTAATGCAAAAAATCTCAACTAGTTGATATGAATCCAAATTAGTTATGTAGATCAGAAAGCATATGTTAGGTATTAGCAAAGATATAAAAACAAAGACAAACTTAGTGTAGTGCCTGTACAACAAATAGAACATTGTTTCCATAACATATGTAAGAAGTGTGAAATGTGATGTTTAGTTGACGGATACAACACTAGACGTAATATGTGTAGACTTTATAGTAGGAAAATGTGTAGAATCTGAGGAAATACATGAAAAGGACAGTGGATGTCTGTTGCACTTTATACTTGCACACAAAAATCAAAGGTACACAAAATATACAGAATAGGCATGGAAGGAGAAAAAGATGATCTAAGTAAAAATGATGAAATTGATGTTGGACAAGGAAGTGACATTGAAACACAGAGATTATATATAGATTTGTAATTTATGTAATATATTTGTCAGTGAGAAAAGTGAGTTGGCAAAGAGTAGGGAAGTATGCCAGTTGATACAATGATAAAACAGGTTTGAATACTTGTGCTAGATCACCTCTTAGCATTTCCAAAGTTACATAAATTTAGTTCTTGTATTTGGCACTCATTGGATTTGTTTATTAGGCTGGGAATCATTCAGATAGCTTGCCTCTGTACTCCCTCCATCTTGTCTGTCTTTCCTCATTTAGGGTGACCAAAATTGGACACAATATTCTAGATGGGGAATCATCAGTGATTTGTGAAGATTGAGAATAATATTATGAGACTGAAATTCAAAAGTCCTACCTATGAAACCAAGAATTTGTTTGACTTTTTTTTACTGCTTCTGTGCACTGTTTACGTGGCTTTAGGTCACCAGAGATTATGACACCCAAGGACTTTTCCTCATTTACCTTTCATAGTTCAGCAGCATTCATATTATAGCTTGCCTTTTCATTTTTATTACCAATTTGTAAATTTTTCCACACATCAGAATTAGAGTTCATTTACCAACTGTTAGCTCAGTCCATTAGTTTGTCAATGCCAGTTTGAAGCTGCAGACTTTCAGTTTCTGTTGTATATTTATTTCCCAACTTTGTATCATATGCAAATTTAGGTATCTTAAAATCCAGCCCATTATCATTGTCATTAATATATACGAGAAAGAGAACTGATCCCAAGACTTGTCCCTGCAGCATGCCACTTGTTATGTCAAACCATTCAGAGACTTGACCATTAATCACTACTCTTTGTTTACAGTTAGCGAATTTCCAAACCATTGAAGTACAACCGTATCTATACCATGTTAGTAACCTTTGATGTGGAATTTTATTTTATTTATTTTTTTATGAATGACATCAACTGCTTAACTGTCATCATACGTGATTATTATTTCATATAAGAAATTAAGCAGATTTGTTTAACGTGAGTGATTCCATCAAAAACCGCGCTGAGAATTGTTTATTAAGTGGTGGTCCTCTAAATGGTTTACAGTCTTATCCAGAATGATGGTTTCCATTAGTTTACCCACTACAAACGTTAAGCTAATGGGAGGATAATTATGAGGAGAGATTTATTACTTTTTTTTGAATATCAGTGTTACTTTCATAGATTTATATTCCTATGGAAAATTTCCTGTTATGAATAACTTATTGAAAAGAGTAGTGAAGGGCTTAACTGTCTCATTTTTCACTTATTTTTGTGTCCTCAGATAAAACTTATCTGGACTTGTTTTATTTACCCTGATTCCATTCAGCAATAATAATATATTGTCATCTTTTATTTCAGTGTGTTGCAAAACATTTTTCCTTCTTAGCAGTGGATCTGGATATGTGAGATGAGTTGTAACCTCAATTTTGCATAGAAATGCAAAAAACAAAATTGTCTAAAATCTCTACCATGGTTTCGTTGTCTTGAATCGTCACCATTTCCTATATTGATGGCCCAATTGATTGAATAATGACATTCATACTTCAATCATAATTACAAGACTCTTTAGGTTTTCTTTTGCTATTTTCAGCTGTATACACTTCACACTGTTGTTTGCTTTGATGTATAAGTCTCTTAGTTTCTCTTTGCAAATTTATGTAATTTACTCTGTCTTGTTGGTTAGTTGTCTCTTTGAGTCTCTTATGTGCTACTTTCATAGACAACAAGCCCTTCTTTATGTAACTGCTCCACCACTTTGGCTCCATTTTGAAACAAGACTGCCTTATACACATTGGCACATGTTTCCTCCACTACTCTGAAAGTATTACAAAATCTTCTACAGGTTATGTCTCTATCTTTTTTTATTAGCGATATCATTCCAGGGTTGCCTGTTAAGAGCATTGTGAATACCACTGAAATTTGCACATGTAAAATCTAGTATTTTTTCATGACTCGTGTTGTCCAACATTATTGGATATGTTGAAGTTTTCCTCAAAAATGACTTGCTGGTGATCGCTTGTAGGAAACTCTTCTTCCACTTTAGCATTGTGACTAAGATCTTCATTTGTAGGTTGAACTAAATCTAACATGTTTTCATCATGAGTAGGTTTCTCAACTAATTTTGTTGGGGCACTTGCAAACAAATTGAGGTAAAGCCCATTTCCTGTGCTACTGGCAAGGGTAAGGGATTCACCCCATTTAGGTTCCAGTATGTTAAAATCTCCCATTATGACTGAACCTTGTTCATTACAGATTTCTAACTGTTGATCATAAAGTCTTTCTTCTTCCTCTTTTGTCCATGCAGGGGGCTAATAAACTTGTCTTACTGTTGTTTTCTTTCAAAGTATATCTTTAATTTCAACAAAAATGGAGTGGATTTTATCAACAGGTATAACATATTTTAGTATTTTATTAAGATTAGATTTAATGAAGAGCAAGCAAGAGACCTCCACCTTTTTTATTTTCCCTGTCACTGTTAAACAGAGTGTACCCAAGAATCACAAATTTTATGAGGAAATCTGTTTTTGATATCTGATTAAATTCCAAATTGCCAATCATACCATAATTTATTTCCAAAGCAGTTGTGTCTAACTGAAAATTTATGACTGCTCCATGCATTAATATAAAATATTATGATATATGACTGAGACTTTTTGTCATTGGCATACGCATGTGCAGCAGTGGGAATAATGCTACAAGCATTTGTGCTTAGTAAAATTATTTTCTTCTGCAACTTTTGAACACCTTTTAAATCACATTTCTTGTTCTAGTTATTGGCATGTACATTTAGAATTCAGTTAGTATGTGCATGTGTGTTTGTGCAGCATTGGGAAATGGAAACCCAACAGTGACCCCAAATGGACATGTCTCGCCCTGGTCCCCACCTGCCTTTTTCCCAGCCCACACTTGGGAATTTGCCTTTCCTCCTTCTTGTGTTTATCCCAACAGACAACAACTGACAGATCCTACCATATTCCCCTATCTCCTCTGTACCAAAGATGACCTCAGATATGGCCCTTACCTGGGAACTTTCCTCTACCTGCCCTGTTCTTTTCTCCTCTTTCAGATTCTGCCTGATATGTTCCTTATACTCTTGGTGCCACTTACCCCCTGCCTCTACATGCCAGCCATGTTCCTTTACTTGAATCCTTCTTTTTGTATATCCATCTTCAAAGTACCTAATCAGTCTATATTCATAAGAAAAGAGAGCCTAATACTCCTATATAACACTGTGCCAAGGCTGACTTTCCCAATTTCATGCAGATGGAGATGGTCCTTCGCATACAAGCTTCTATCATTAATGAAATGGTGCCATAAATCTATGTAGAAGACTATGCTCCTCCTTGCAGAGGTCTTCAACTCTTTTGTTAATCCGTAGCATTCTACTGAGGATACAGGAGCTGACGTCGAACCTAGGGAGCAGTCCCAATATAACTAATCTTCTACAGCTCTCTGTAAACTTAACTGAGCTCTCTGTAAACTTAAATGTGAGATCCCTATAATTTGCTAAACTCTTTTCTGACCTGCTACTATCTATATTGTTAGGACCAACCTTTCACCAACTTGAATACTTTTCAGTTTTAAGGTCACCAGTAAAACAGATTTTGTTAGAAAAGATAGAGGGAATACAGAAACATTTCACTTGTAACTAAATAGACTGAAACTTATGAACCCCCATGAAAGATTGAATGGGCTAAAGTTTTACAGTCTCGAAAGTTGAAGGCATATATGTATGATAACATATGCTTTGCAACAAATAGAAGGATTAAAGAAGAATGTTTTAAACCTGAAAGGAACCATGCAAGGAAGATACAGAATCATTAAGCTGAGATTGAATCCAGGAACAACAAAAAAAATTTTCCAGAGTAAGATGCATGATTGCCCGTCAAGGAAGTTAGAGCAGTTGTTAAATGTGATCACTGGTGATTTACTAAATCTACAGAGAGTGACTACAGAAACATTGAAAAGAAGATTAGACTCATGGTTGAAGACAACACTATTTGAAACTGGAATAGGTAAGTACACCAGTGGAGTAACTGCTGAATAAATAGCATTATGCAACAAGCATGCCAAGGGATGGGATGAGGAGAGTTGATCGAGACAAACATCATTCTACAACATACATGTCAAGTGGTTAGCCCCTCATGCTATCCCACCCATCAAGGTAAAATCTTGGCACAGGTACTTTTTTTTAATGTTGAAGACTCCAGTCATGGACAAAAGGCCATAATCAAGGCTGGGCCTTAGTTGAAAAACAGAGAGAATTATGAAACAAAAAAAAGACAAGGGGAAGTATTTACAAATTTTTGAGAAAGTGAAAAATATGTCCATTGAAATGTTTCAGGTCATAGTTATTAGGAAAGACACAAGAGGGTAGAGAGTTCCAAAGCTTTGATGTGTAGGCAAAGAAGCAGGTATCAAAATGGCCCGCTCTTGTGTTGCCAGTGGCCACACAATAACCATGACGCAGTAGCTTGCCGAGTATTGCATGGTCTAGCTAGTGGTGTGGGCACACAAACAGCCAGCTCTTGGGAGCAAAAACCAAAGTAATACCTATAGAAGAGGGAAAGTGGACCAACATTGTGGCATAGGGCAAGGGGATCAAGTTTGGAAGTTAGCTTGGGATAGTTTATAAGGCGGATCGCTTTCGACTCAACTCTGTCAAGTAAGGAAACAGAGCTAGAAGCACCCCAAATGTGAGAGCAGTACTCCATACAAGTACGAATTAATCCCTTGTATGAACGGAGCAACTTTTCAGAAGAGAAGTTTCAACATCTAAACAGGATACCCAGTTTCTTAGAGGCAGACTTAGGTATTCCTGTAATGTAGGGTTTCCAAGAAAGAGTGGATGTTACAGTAATGCCAAGTATGTTCAGTGAGTCAAGAAGTGGAATTACAGAACCGTCAAAGGAGAGACAAGAGTTGGAAGAAGTTTTCGAAAGAGAGATGGGTAGAAATTGAGTCTTGGGGGCATTAAACTTAAGATTTTGTGTACCCCACTAAAATACCCTTTCCAAGTCTGAGTTCATTAAGGAGGCTTTGTCAAAACGAGATGCAGATTGCGTGAGAGAAGAGGGAGCAGAATTGAAGGATGTGGATGAATGCAGTGTTGAGTCATGAGTGTATGAGTGCATTGGATTAGTTGTGGAGGAGGGGAAATTGTTGAAAAAAAGAAAAAGTGTAGGGGACAGAACATGACCTTGAAGGATACAGCTGTTTGTAGAGAAAGGGAGGAAGAGTGATCCATCAACAACCACAGAGATAGATTGGCCAGAGAGGAAGCTAGATATGAAGGAGCAAAGTGAGGGAGGGTAGCAAAAAGATGGATGCTTAGAGATGAGACCCCAATGCCACACCCTGTCAAAAGCCTTAGATATGTCAATGGCAGCTACACATGACTTCCCAAAATCTTTCAGGGATGATGCCCAGACATTAGTAAGAAAGGAAAGAATATCACCAGTGGATCTTGTGTTATGGAAGCCATACTGGTGATCAGAGAGAAGACTGTGATTTTCGAGGTGTTTAAAGATATGGGAAGTGAGGATGTATTCAAAGGCTTTGGAAATGGTAGATGTCAAAGCAATGGGATGATAATTAGAGGGGGTCAGAACAGTCACCTTTCTTAGGGATGGGATGTATCAATGCATGCTTCCAAGGAGAAGGAAAAGTGTTGGTTTTTAAACAGAAACAGAACAGGCGAGCAAGCACAGATGCAAGTTCAGAGGCACACTCTTTCAGTACACGGGATGGATACTATCAGGACCATAGGGTTTGCTTGTGTCCGGAGAAAGAAGCACTTTTCGGACAGTCCGAAAAGAGATTACGAGAAGAGGCATAGGATTAGTAAGAGGAGCATCAGGGGATGAAGGTATGTTTAGAGTCATCCAAGGTGAAGTTAGAGGAGAAATGGGAACCAAAGAGAGTTGCTTTGTCTTTGGGAACCAAGGATAGTTGCTTTGTCTACGGGAGAGACAGCTATAGTACCGTCAGAGTGGAAAAGTAAAGGAGAGGTAGAACAACAGAAGTTGTTAGAGATGCCCTTATCTAAGGACCAGAAAGACCTATCAGTAGATGACGAGGAGAGGTTATCGCACTTCCTTTGAATAAAGAAATAATTTGCCTCACAGATAACGTGCTTGTAGCTATTATGGGCAGTGATGAAAGCTGAATAGAGCCAGAGAAATGAGAGGTTTTTCCAAGCCCGGTATGCCTGATCCCTTGCCTAAATGGCCTCAGAACAGGAATGGGTGAACCATGGATTGGATGAAGAGGTTGTCGTAGAGGAAGAGGGAATGAATGCTTCCATTCCCGCAAGATTAACCTCTCCTACGCGTTCGGTGGAGACAGAAGTATCACCACATAAGAGACAGTAATTTACCCAAGGAAAGTCAGAAAAGAAGTTATGTAAGTTCTTCTAGTCAGCTTTGTTGAGGTGCCAGTATTTACTCTTAGAAGGGGCTTCTGTAAGGGGAGGTGCCATTAGAATAGATACATTTATGAGAGAGTGATCAGATGAACCAGTTGCGAGCAAAATTTTTTTGTTTACAGCAGGATGGACTGGAGGTGAAAAACATATCCAAAATATTAGGAGAGTGGTCACAGCAGTCAGGAATATGGGTAAGGTGGGAGATAGTTTGTTCTAAATCATTGAAAATGGGGAACGTGAGGGCTTCAGTCCCGCCACCATCATTAGACAATTGTGTCTCAGATTGAAGTAAAATATTAGGAGAGGTGCAAGACATATGGTGTTCAGCTAAGGATAGGTTACTAGAGACCATGAATGTTGGTATAGTGAATGGAAAAAAAAAGGAAGGTCTGACAGAGAGGGAAAAGTCATGGAAGGGTCCAGTAACACTACTGCCAGAGCCCTCCCTCTCATTGGCAGTAGAGCCAGGCAGAAACCCGGAGATTTTTAGTACCCCATGATGCTGGGGACTAGGGGCCATAGATTAGATGGACTCTGTCATGGTGATACTTTTTAAGAGTTTGAGTGGACAAGAATTGGTAAAAGTAGTTATGTGAAAGTAGTAATAATAATAGGTAGTAGGTTGTTGACAACAGCCGCCCATGGTGGTACTACTGTCCTGACTGAGGAGCGTTAAAGTGTTGCCTGGAACCATCCTACATTCTCCGTGTCAGGATTGATGGTCTTACTCCCTGTCTCGTCAGAAGGATACTACCGGCTAGTCCTGCCATCTTCTTACAAGCACCACACACCTACTCATACCTTGCTTACTATTATTACTATTTTCACATTAGTACTCTTGTCAATTCCTCTCTGCTTAAACATTTAAAAGCATCATTATGGCAGTGTCCGTCAAATCTGAGGGCCCTAGTCCCCGGCATCATGGGGTGCTAAGAATCCCCAGGTTTCAGCCTGACTCTACTGCCAATGAGAGGGAGGGTTCTAACAGTAGTAGTACTAGCCCCTCCCAAGGCTTTTCCCTCTGTGTGAGACCTTCCTCTTTTTCTATTCACTATACCAACATTCATGGTCTCTCTAATTATCTCTCCTCAGTTGAACACCATCTGCCTAGTCCCTCTCCTAATATCTTACTTGTGTCTGAGACACAGTTGTCTAATGATGTTGTCACTAGTCCCATTTTCATATCTAATTACTATATCCACTCACGATTGCAATTCAATGGCGGTGTTTGTGCTTCCTCCAACTTAAACACACTTGTTGCACGCCTCAAGGACCTTGAGTCTCCAAACTTTGATGTTGTGTGGCTCAAAGTCTGACTCCCTACTACCGTACTTGTCCTCTGTTTCGCCCATTGCTCTCCTGATTCTATAGACTTTATATCCTTCTTCGACTATCTAAACTCCTGCCATGAGACTGGGACATCCTCTCACCTGCAAGCCGGGATCCTTTACCTAGGGGATTTCAACATTCACCATAGAGAATGGTTGAATTCCTTCCATACAGATGGTGGAGGGATTGAAGCCCTTACATTCTCCATTCTTAATGATTTAGAGCAAATTATCTCCCACCCTACCCATATACCTGACTGCTATGACCACTCTCCTAATATTCTGAACTTGTTTTTCACCTCTAGTCCATCTCACTGTAAATACATAATATCACCCCCAATTGGTTCATCTGATCATACTCAGAAATGTATCTGTTCTAATGGCGCTTCCCTCTCCAGTAGCCTCTTCTAAGCGTAAAAATTGGCACCTGAACAAATCTGACTGGAATAACTTACATAACTTCTTTCCTAGGTTAAATTACTGTCTGTTATGTGGTGATGCTTCTGTCTCTGCCAAACGCATGACAGGTTATTCTGGCAGGAATGGAAGCATTTATCCCCTCTTCCTCCAAGACTACTTCTTTATCCAGTCTATGGTTCAACCTTAACTGTTCTGAGGCCATTCAGGCAAAAGATCAGGCATATCGGCCTTGGAAAAGTCTCCTACCTCTGGCTCCCATTCAGCTCTCATCACAGCCCGTACTCGCTGCAAGAGCATTACCTGTGAGGTGAAGCATTCCTTTATTGAAAGGAAGTGCGATAACTTCTCCTCATCGTCCACAGATAGGTCTTTGTGGTCTTTAGTTAAAGGCATCTCTAGCAACTTCTGTTGCTCTACTTTCCATTCACTTTTCCATCCTGATAGCACTATAGCTGTCTCTCCCGTTGACAAGGCAACTCTCTTTGGTTCCTCTATCTCCTCTAAATCCACCTGATGCTCCTCTTACTAATCCTATGATTCTTCCTGTAATCTCCTTTCGATTTGTCCAAAAAGCCCTTCTTTCTGTGGACACAAGCAAGGCTTATTGTCCTGATGGCATCCATCCCCATGTACTGAAAGAGTGTGCCTTTGAACTTGCACTTGTGCTTGCTAGTCTGTTCTGTTTCTGTTTAAAAACCAACACTTTTCCTTCTCTTTGGAAACATGCATTGATACATCCTATCCCTAAGAAGGGTGACCGTTCTGAACCCTCTAACTATCGAATTGTTTCTTTGACATCTACCATCTCTAAAGTCTTTGAATCCCTCCTCAGCTCCCATAATTCTTAATCACCTTGAAAATCACAGTCTTCTCTCTGATCACCAGTATGGCTTCTGTAAGGTGAGATCCACTGGTGATATTCTTTCCTATCTTACTAATGTCTAGTCATCATCCCTGAAAGATTTTGGGAAGTCATATGTAGTTGCCCTTGACATATCTAAGGCTTTTGCTCCTTGATATCTATCTTCCTCTCTGGCCGATCTATCTCTGTGGTTGTCAATGGATCAGCCTCCCCCCTTTTCTCCATCAACAGCTGTGTCCCTCAAGGGTCTGTCCTGTCCCCTACTTTTTTTCTCCTTTTTTTCTATGATATCCTCTCCTCCACAAATAATCCAATGCACTCATACACTGACAGCTCAACCCTGCATTCATCCACATCCTTCAATTCTGCTCCCTCTTCTCTCCCTCGATCTACATCTTGCCTTGACACAGCTTCCACAATAAACTTGGACAGAATATCTCAGTGGGATACACATAATCTTGTAAAGTTTAATGCCTCCAGACCCAATTTCTACCCATCTCTCTATCAAAAAATCCTCACAACTCTTGTCTTTCCTTTGACGGTTCTGTAATTCCACATCTTGACTCAATGAACATACTTGGTATTACTGTAACATACATCCATTCTTGGAAACCTTACATTATGGGAATAGCTGAATCTGCCTCTAAGAAACTGGGTGACCTGTTTAGATGTTGAAACTTCTCTTCTGAACAGTTGCTCCGTTTATACAAGGGGTTGATTTGTCCTTGTATGAAGTACTGCTCTCACATTTGGGGTGGTTCTAGCTCTGTTTTCTTACTTGACAGAGTTGAATCGAAAGCAGTGTGACTTATAAACTGTCCTAGGCTAACTTCCAAACTTGACCCCCATGCCCCATGCCGCAATGTTGGTTTACTTTCCCTCTTCTAAAGGTATTTGGTTTTTGCTCCCGAGAGCTGGTTCCTTGTATATCCCCACCACTCGCTAGACCACACAATACTCGGCAAGCTTCTGCATCACATGATTATTGTGTGGCCATTAGCAACTCAAGAGTGGGCTGTTTTGATACATGCTTCTTTCCCTACATGTCAAAGCTTTGGAACTCTCTACCTTCCCATGTCTTTCCCAATAAGTATGACCTTGCACATTTCAAAAGACAGGTTTTTCACTTTTTCAAAAATTCATAAATACTTTTTCTTGTCTTTTCTTTTTCTGTTTCATAATTCTCTGTATTTCAATTAAGGCCCGGCCTCAATGTGGACTTTTGTCCGTGACTGGAGCCTTGAACATAAAAAAAGCAGGTTTGAGTAGGTATATGATGCTTGTAAGAAGATGGTAGGATTAGCCCAGTATTCTTGTTTTAATGTGACAGAAAGTTAAACCAACAATCCAGACATGGAGAGCGTAAGATGGTTCCAGGCACCTCTTTAACACTTCTCAGTCAGGACGGTACTACCACCCTGGGCAGTTGTTGTCGACAGCCTACTGCTTAGGACTTTACTCTTTCTTTCTGTCTTTGTCGCTCATTCATCAAGCAAGACTTGCATCGAGCACTGCACACTGGCCCTGCCTTTTTGGGAAAATGTTGTAGGCATGTGTAGGTAGGTAGATACTTTCCTGTGTCAGTACCTATGTTAGTGCTGTATAGGGAGGGAGTCTTACTTACATAGCGCCCAACCTGTTGTACATTCACTTCTCTTGTACATCCTTTTAAACATGTATGCTGTCCTAATATACCATATCCTCTTTCATTTTATTCCATTCATCTGCTGCTCATACTATAAAAGTACTTCCTTGCATTGTTTTTAACAGGTTCCTTGCTTACTTTCATGTTCTGTCCTCAGTTTGTCCTATCCCTACATCCCATGAAAAACTGCAAAATATTTAAAGGTTGTGATCAGGTCACCCCTCACTCATCTGTCTTCTGTAGGGGCAAGTACAATTAAAGGGTTCAAGCCTTTTCCTGTAACTCAGGTAGTTTGATTCTGGTACCATCTTTGTTGCCCTTCTTTGGATATTGTATCTTTCTATTCCCCTGTAGGTGCAATGACCAAACTTGAGAAGCATATTCTAGTTTTGGCCATGCATACGATATGAACAGCTTGCTAAATATTCCCTGATCCTAATACCTGAAAGCTATTTTAATATATGTCAGCAGATAGATTGTTTCCTTTACTGTTTTCCTGCTGTAGGACTCTGGCAAAAGGTTAGAGAAAATGTCTGCTCCCAAACCCCTCTTTCACACAGTCCTGAAGCTTGTTCCCTTGTAGATACTAATCATATTAATGCCTTCTTTCACTCTGTTTCATCTTCACACATTCCCATTACTATACATTTGATGTACCAGATGAATGTGGAAAGTCCATGTCCCTTTATAAGTTGATGCAATCCTGCTCACTTCTCACTTTTCTTGTGACCTTTGCATCATTTGCAGACATATTCAGGTAGGAGTCCATACCCTCTGGCAAGTCATTTACATGGACCAAGAAGAAAAACAACCCCAGAACAGAACCATGCTGCACTCCACTGGTGACCATCCATTTCGAGAAGGCTCCTCTGACATGTGTCCTTTGTTCCCTACCACAAACATATTCTTCTATCCATTAGAGTAGTCTCCTCCCCTGTTCCTGCCTGATCCATGTTCCTAATCAGCCTCTCCTGTGGAACAGTGTCAGATACTTTATAGCAGTCCAAATACAAGTGATCTATGCACCATTCCCTTTTGTCAAATACAGAGCCATTCTCTCATTCTCTCTTAGAAATCTAAGAGGTTTGCCACAAATAAGAGGTTTGTTACACATGACATTCTCTCCCTGAATCCTTGTTGCCACTCTTAGTTAATTTTTCCTTTTGTAGAACATCATTGATTTGATTTCTGATTATCTTTTCCAGAGTATGTGTGTGTGTGTGTGTGTGTGTGTGTGTGTGTCCAGTGGGCCTTTAGAAGGACTTCACAGGCATTTGTTTACTGACAAACTGCTCACTGGAGAAATAATTCTTTCATTATTTCAAAGCTGTGTTAGGATCACAACTTTACTGTAAATTTTTTGTTTATGATCATCGTTATTTAATACTTGCCACTTTTGATATGCTGTAGTAAATAGTACTGGAATGGCTTTGCTAAATGTTTCTCTGAATCTGAACACCATTATTTAGTGCACCATGCTGTCCACTTTGTTAAGATTGGAATTTTCACAATAACTGGTGTTGCTGATTGACAAACGTTTTCACCTTGGCAGTGTGTGGTAGAGTCGTGCCATAAGGCTCCAAAAGCGGACTCCATCTACTGTAGCAACGACTGTGTTCTCAAGCATGCACAAATGTCCCTTAAAATTTTGGGAAGAACTGACAAGGTTTGTCATCAAGCTTTGCTGCTTACATAGTCGGTGAGTGTTTTGTGATGTACTTCCTTGATGTTCACTTACTATTTATCAGTTTATTTTAGCTCAGATGCAGCAAGCATTGCATGGAAAATATTAACTTAATGATTGACAGTTTAGTGTTCAGAAAGATAAGAATTTTACACCAATACATATTTAATTTCTGACCAGTGATTAATACTGAAACATTACTCCATATTGATAAATTAATACGGAGTCCTTACTGAGGAGGGACCTGAAAGATGACCACCTACAGTCTGGCATTGCTTAAACTGTTTGCAAACAAGTTTTTTGGACTTTGATCAATCTTGCCACATGCATTGTCCAACACCTAACAATGCCCTTATTCAAGTCACTTTTAGCAAAGAACTTCAACAGCTGCTGACTTTGCCTGTTATGAATTGCTGAAGACAAAATACCAAAATGGGCACATTGGTTATGCACTGACTTACTCTTCTCTGATATTTGTAGAATTTCCACTTCTACAGAGTCGCAAACATAACGTGCTTTCTTTTCATGTTAAAAGCACCTTTACACTCTTCATTAGATCTTGGCTCTTTTAGACACCAATTGAAATTATGTACAGGGAGAGCAGTAGGCACAACTGCAGCAGATTTAGAACAAAGCAAACAGTATACTTTGGCAATGTGATTCTTCTAAGGCAATAGCAGCTTCATGCAGCAGAGTGGCCAGTTATGCACACATGAATGCCATTTGAGTGTGCGCCAGTACCATTCATGTGCCCAAACATGGGAGTTGCAGAAGCATGAAAAGTTGGTATATAGATGTTAGATTGTATATATACCTTTTTCCTCATAAGTACGTGCCTTTCAATGTTTTGTTGACATCACCTAAGATATGCCTGAGAGGGAATATGCTTGCTCTGCTCCTGTAAGAAAAAGTGATAATAGTGAAGGAAAAAGTTTCCAGTGACCCTCAATCCCCTACCCTCACCCTACCTCACTCCCAACTCTTTCTTAAACCCTCTTAGTTTCTACCAAAAAAATGTAGGAGAGCCTTGGGTAGTATTTTTTCTCTCCTACCTCAAGGAATTCAAAGTGTGCATGTGTGTGTAAGCATAAGATTTTAATTATATAACAACGGGACCCCTTACACTTAAGGGACTCTTGCAGTTTCATGGTTGGTCTTCCAGTAACAGGCAAAGGATCGACTCCATTGGAGTGAGAAGTTCCTTGACAAAACTGTACTTCCTTTTGTCATCAGACAATGATGCAACCTCACCAAAGGTAACTTTCCATTCGCGGTGTAACCACAAGCAGGTGGACGTTTGTGTCACCTGTAATAACCTTTTTGTACTGTAAAGGGAGGGAGCTTTACATTCATGGGGAACCATTTTTTGAATCTTCTCTACTTCAGTATGCTTCTCACAATTACCACATCCTTTTTCAGATTCTTCCATTTATTCTAGTTATGATATAAAAGTACTTCTTTACATCAATTTTTTTTAATTTCATGTCATGTCATATCATTGCCTTGTCCCTACATCTTTAGCAGAACTGTTGACTGTCTTCATTATCAGTCCGGTTTAAAACTTAAAGGTTGTGATCAGGTCACCCCTCACTCTTTTGCCTTTCCTTATGGGCAAATTATGGCTTCTAGCTTTTTCCTTCAACTAGGCTGTTCTTATTTCTGGTACCATATTTGTTGCCTTACGCTGGAATTTCTCTGTTACCTCTTTGTGCTTCTTTAGGTGTGGTAAGCAAGCTTGAGAAAGTTATTCTAGTTTTTGCCGTATGTAGAATATGAACACCAGACTGTTTGTGTCCTTTTCTTTTCTCTTAATGTAGGACATGGGCAAAGGTTGGGGATGATGTCAACCCCTATGGCCCTCTCATACACAGAATCCTGGAACTTATTTCAAGGAAGATGGTAATCATATTGAGGCCCCTTTCACTTTCTCCCATCCTCATTATTCTCTGTTTACTTAAGATGAATTTCATCAACCAAGTAGACTAGATTTGGAGTCTGTCTAGGTCCTTTTAACATTGATGCAATCCTGCTCACTTTTCACCTCCATCATGACCTTTGCATCATCTGCAAACATATGTTGGAGTCCATATCTTTTGGCAGGTCACTCACATAGATCAAGAAAACTAATGGTCCCAGAACAGAACCCTGCTGCACTCCACTGGTGGTGACCTCCTCCCATTTGGAGAAGGCTTCTCAGACATAAGCCCAGTGTTCCCTTCCACAAAGATATCTTCTTTCCATTGGAGGAGTGTCCCTTTTATTCTTGCCTGGTGATCCAACTTCATGATCAGCCTCCCATGTGGTACAATGTCAGATTCTTTCTGGCATTCCATATACAAACAGTCCATCAAGCCTCCCCTTTGCCATGTACAGAATTCACTCTAACCTAGATACCTAAGAGGTTTGCTCCACGTGACCCTTTCTCCCTAAAACTGTGCTGCCTTTCACTTAAATAATTTCATCAGTAGAAAGTCATTTGTTTACTTTCTGTTGATTTTTATTAGGTAGTAGTTTGTTAACAACGTCCACCCATGGTGGTACTATCGTCTAGACTGAGGTACCCGGAGCCATCTTACACTCTCCATGTCAGGATTGTTGGTGTTACTTTCTGTTTCATCAAAATGGGACTACCAGACTAGTCCTACCATCTTATTCTTACAAGCACCATACACCTAATCAAACCTTGCTAATTATTATTACTTTATTTTGCATAAGTGCTCTTGTCAATTCTTATCCACTCAAACATTGAGTATCATCATGACAGGGTCTGTCAAATCTCTGGCCCCTTGTTCACAGCATCATGGGGTGCTAAAAATCTCCAGGTTTCTGCCTGACTCTACTGCCCATAGAGGAAGGGCTCTGGCAATAGTAGTAACAGCCCCTCCCATGACCTTTCCCTCTCTGTTAGACCTTCCTCTTTTTCTGTTCACTCTACCAACATTTGTGGTCTCTCTAGTAACATGTCCTCAGTTAAATACCATTTGTCTATTACCTCTACTTCTGTCTTACTTCTGTGTGAGACTCAGTTGTCTAATGATGTTCTCACTAGTCCCTTTTTCATATCTAACTATAACTTCTACTAACAATTCCAGTTCAAAGGTGGTGTTTGTGCTTATTCCAACATAAACACACTTTATGCATGCCTCAAGGACCTTGAGTTTCCAAACTTTGATGTTATGTGGCTCAAGGTCTTGTCTCTTTACTACCACACTTTTCCTCTGTTTTGCCTATTGTTCTCCTAAGTCTGCATATTTTATACCCTTCTTTGACTGTCTAAACTCCTGCCATGAGTCTGTGACATATTATCACCCACAGACTGAGATCCTGTACCTTGGAGATTTCAGCGTTCACCATAAGGAATGGTTGAATTCCTCCCATGCAGATGGTGCAGGGATTGAAGCCCTCACATTCTCCATTTTCAATGATTTAAAGCAAATTATCTCCCACCCTACTTATATTTCTGGCCGCTGTGACCACTCTCCTAATATTATGGATTTGTTTTTTGCCTCTAGTCCATCCCACTGTAAATACACAATCTCACCCCCAGTTGGCTCATCTGATCACACTCTCATTAATGTATCAATTCTAATGGTATCTTCCCCTCCAGCAGCCCCTTCTAAGTGTAAATACTGGCACTTGAACAAAGCTGACTGAAATAACTTATGTAACTTCTTTTCTGACTTTCCTTGTGTAAATTACTGTCACTTATGTGATGATACCTCTGTCCCTGCTATATTCATAGCAGAGGCTATTCTTGTGAGATTGGAAGCATTTATCCCCTCTTTCTTCAAAACAACTTCTTCCTTCAATCCATGGTTAAACCGTTCCTGTTCTGAGGCCAATCAGACAGGGGATCAGGCATATCGCGCTTGGAAAGACTCTTCTTCCTCTGGCTCCCATTCGGCTTTTATTACTGCCCGTAGTAGCTGCAAGCACATTATCATTGAGGTGAAGTATTCCTTTATTTAAAAGAAGTGCAATAACCTCACCTCATCTTCCACTGATAGGTCTTTTTGGTATTTAGCTAAGGGCATCTCTAACAACTTCTGCTGCTCTACCTTTCCTCCACTTTTCCATTCTGACATTACTATAGGTGTCTCTCCCGTTGACAAAGCACCTCTCTGTGGTTCCCATTTCTCCTTTAACTCCACCTCAGATGACTCTAACATTTCTTCACCCCCGATGCTCCTCTTACTAATCCTATACCTCTTCCCATAATCTCTTTTCAGACTGTCCAAAAAGCCCTTCTTTCTGTGAACACAAGCAAGGCTTATGGTCCTGATGGCATCCATCCCATGTACTGAAAGATTGTGGTTCTCAACTTGCACTTGTGCTTGCTCGTCTGTTCCGTTTCTGTTTGAAAACCAAAACTTTTCCTTCATGGAAACATGCATTAATGCATCCCATCCCTAAGAAGGGTAAACATTCTGACCCCTCTATCATCCTATTGCTTTGACATCCACCATTTCCAAAGTCTTTAAATCTCTCCTCAACTCCTATATCCTTAAACTCCTCAAAAATCACAGCCTTTTCTCTCATCACCAGTATGGCTTCCATAAGGCAAGATCCACTGGTGATATGCTTATTTATCTTACTAATGTCTGGTCATCATCCCTGAAAGATTTTAGGGAGTCATATGTAGTTGCCCTTGATATATCTAAGGCTTTTGACAGGGTTTGGCATCGGGGTCTCATCTCTGAGCTCACCTCTTTTGGCTTCTCTCTCTCACTTTACTCCTTCATATCAAATTTCCTCTATGGCTGATCTGTCTATGTGGTTGTTGATGAATCAGCCTTCCCCCTTTTCTCCATTATTAGTGGCATCCTTCAAGATTCTGCCCTGTCACCTACATTTTTTCTCCCTTTTTTCAATGATTTCTTCTCTTCCACAAATAATCCAATATACTTATACACTGATAACCAACACAGCTGCATTCATCCACACCCTTCAATTCTGCTCCTTTTTCTCTCTCTCGATCTACATGTCGTATTGACACAGCTTCCTCAGTAAAGTCTAACTTGGACAAGATATTTCAGTGGGGTACAGAAGGTCTTGTTAAGTTTAATGCCTCTGAGCCCCAATTTCTACCCATCTCTCAATCAAAAATTCCTCACGACTCTTATCTCTCCTTTGATGGTTCTGTAATTCCACCTTGACTCAATGAACATACTTGGTATTACTGTAACATCCACTCTTTCTTAGAAACCCCACATTACAGGAATAGCTAAGTCTGCCTATAAGAAACTGGGTGTCCTGTTTAGATGTCGTAACTTTATCTCTTCTGTGCAGTTGCTTTGTTTATACAAGGGATTGATTTGACCTTGTATGGAATACTGCTCTCACATTTGGGGTGGTTCTAGCTCTGCATCCTTACTTGACAGAGTTGAGTTGAATGCGATCCACTTTATAAACTGTCCCAGGCTAACTTCCAGACTTGACCCCCTTGCCCTACACTGCAATGTTGGTTCACTCTACCTCTTCTATAGGCATTATTTTGGTTTTAGCTCCTGAGAGCTGGCTGCTTGTGTGCCCCCACCATGAGCTAGACTACACAATACTCAGCAAGCTGCTGCATCACATGATTATTGTGTGGCCATCAGCAACTCAAGGGTAGGTTGTTTTGATACCTGTTTCCTTCCCTTCGCGTCGATGCTTTGGAACTATCTACCTTCTCGTGTCTTTCCCAATAACTATGACTTGGCACATTTCAAAAGACTGGTCTTTCACATCCTCCAAAATTCGTATATACTTTCCCCTTGTCTTTTCTTTTTTTGTTTGAAAATTCTCTCTCTATTTCAATTAAGGCCCAGCCTTCATGTTGTCTTTTGTCCATGACTGGAACCTTCAACATCAGAAAAAAAAAAGATATATGTATATATATAACATCAGAAACAACATCAGATTGGGGAGGAGCAGTGTGGTTTTAGAAGTGGTAGAGGATGTGTGGATCAAGTGTTTGCTTTGAAGAAT
>JAUZSV010420508.1:0-18499 GCA_034780495.1 Parotocinclus cesarpintoi
TCTAAAAGTAGATGAGAATAAACCAGCTAAAAATAAGACAAGATTATACTTGCCCATCTAGTTATTGAGAAAATATCCAATATTTGGGAATGGAAAAGAGTGTGATCATGTGCTTTTAGTATCTTATGGAGCCTCGAAAAATGCTATTTTTATGTGCACAAGTTATTTATTTCTGTGTGTGTGTGTGTATATATATCTATCTATCTATCTATCTCTCTATATATAATGTTATCTATTACATATAATATACTTTTTAAACTATAATTATCCAACCTGATAGAGATATTAATTAAATAAAAGCGACCTGGCGAAAAATCAGTTTTCTATTAAAACCCCGCTGCACTGTTGTTCATTTGTGCACTTAAAACAAATAAGGATTGGGAATCACATCGTCTAGGAAACATGCACAGGTACTAAGCAATTTGAGGTTCATACATATTTATCCATTATCCAAACTGAACTGCTTAAAATTGCAGTTATCACTGAAGAGATCTGGATAATTCTGATAATTAATTGGTAACTTGAGATACCATCCACCTATCATGCTACCATCCAATCCAGATTAAGATAAATGTTGTTCCCTCAAGCTAAAGATAAAAAATAGCACTTTCTGTTACTTTGGAGTCTCTGTTGTATCTGGTGTGAGCCTCCTTTTGTGCAGCAATAAAAGTTGATCCCATTCGTCTGTACAGAACGTCTTCGTATACAGGATATTGGTAAGGAACTGCTTTCACAACATTTGTGTTGGATGACGATCAGGACATTGACTTGGCCATTGCAAAAATGCACTTCAGTTTTCTTTTTTTTTTTTTTTTTTTTTACCATTTTTGCTTGAAAGACTTGTGAGCTTAAGCTTAAGGTTGTTATTATTTTGCTGCTTGACCCACATTTTCTTCATATTCAGTTCACAGACAGAAGTCATGACATTTTCAATTAGAATTTACTGGTGTAGTTCATACATGCTGAAGCAATAAAGACAAGTGCTCCTGGTCCAGATGCAGCAAAACAGGTAATTCCATGATCCTACCACCACAATGCTTTACACACATATACTGATCAAATATATGTGTATATTTATAGTTTGTTTCTTTTTGTGACTGTTGTACGCCTTGCATTTGGAGTGATCTTTGTTGGCAGTGGTTTAGACCTAAAAATGGTCTGGATTGTTTCATTTGGATACAATCTATGTGACTGTGGATTTAGACTGATTGTTGTTAGATTTTTTTTTTGTTTTTTTTTTGTTATTTTTATTTTTATTTTAGCTCTCTTGTTCCTGTCATGTGTTGTGAGGATTAGGTTTTTATAGATCTGTTCTTTAAAATACAACTCCAAATTAAAAAAGGAGGAACCACACCGTTTCTTACACTTACTTTGACTTTTATTTCATTGCAGACAGTACGGATCTGCTATATTTTATGTTTTGTCATTTTGTTATATTTGTTAATAAACATCCATTGCTACATTTCAGGCCTGCTAAACATGCACTTTTCTCAAGATTTCTTAAATTGTTTAAATATTTTATGCACTTTAAAGGAGAACTATTGAAATCTCTTCCAGACTAATCTGGCCATTGTTGCTCATCAAAGATTCAGCCTTTCCTGTGTACTGTTTTTGTACCAAATCGTGATTACAATGACACGTTTAAAATGTTTCATCTGTTTAAGTCATTACTACCTATTAAGTCATTGACTATTAAGTCATAACGACTTATAGTCGTTACCTTTGTCCCAACGTTTTTTTGAGGATGTGCTGCAGGCCTAAAATGCTGGAACTGATGTTTATTAATAAATGAAATAAATTTGACCAGAAAAAACATGAAATATTTCAGGGTCATGCTGTCTGCAATGACATTAAAGTTAAAGTAAATGAGAGACCTTCCACTGGAGAAAAGCATTTTCTTGGTACCTTCAGTGGCGACTAAAGACTCACATCACATTTTTGTTTGATTGTGTCTATTGTTTATTTGTATTAACATTAAGTAACTTACTTACTCTGGATGAGGGAGTCTGCTAAATGCTGTAAATGTAACTGTGCACCGCCTTCCATCGCCTACACAATTTTACATATGACGCATACGTTATCTCTTCGATTGATATTTGGCATTGCATGACAGTGTTCTTCATTTAAAAAAAATCAATGACTAATAACAGTAGTGGCAACCATCTTGAAGCTGTATCACTGTATATGTTTGTTTTTTTCTGCAGAGGTTAACCACTGATCGCTGCAAGACTAAGTAGTAGGATTCTTTTTTGTCACTTATAGCTTTTTGTGGAAAAATGTGTGGCAAACCCCATCTTAGTTACAAGTGAAGTGACCACAGTATAGGAAATACACATACCCATCTGGTTATTATTATATTATTCTGCAGAGTCACTTCAATTCAAACTGCAAACGTCTTAGACAGATCAGTGGATAAAACAAGACTCCAGGTGAGTGTTTTCCATATAACAAGATGCTCTTAGCCTATTCCGGACAGTGGTAGCCAGGGTTCAAATCCCACCTCTGCCAAGCTGCCACTGTTGGGCCCTTGAGCAAGGCCCTTAACCCACAATTGCTTGAATTGTAAGACTGTATAAGTTGTAAGTTGCTCTGGATAAGGGCGTCTGCTAAATGCCGTAAATGTAATGTAAGTGTAATGTTAATGTAAATTCCATCCAGAGGGTGTTTACATGCAAAGTATTCAGCAGAAACTATTCATCTAAAGGTAGTGCTGAGCAGTTGTAGTAAGGAAAACCGCTTTGGCAATAGCTCAAGAGTGGGGCAGAGCTGGGATTTGATTTGAAAACAGTTTGAGTAGTGACACAAAACAGTTACAGTCATTCAAAACATAAATCTAGCGCAAACTGGTTAAATAAGAACAGAAACATAGCTACATCTCTCTGACCTAAGCGTTATTGAAAACAAGCTTAAAAAGACAGGATCTAAGATTATAGATGATCTAGAGGTTATCAATATCAAAACATTACAAAAATATTCTCCTGTCAAACAGTTTCACACATTACGCACTAGACCACTTTCATTCAATCACACAGAGCATGATATAAAAATATAACAAGCAAGTTTCACAGAGGAACTGTGGACATTTCTCTAAGTTGTCAAACAAAAATCTAGGTGATTTCCCTTTAAAATTGCACCACAACTGAGCTGATACAGTTTTAGAGGCTTATCAATATTCATTTAGATTTAGGTTTGACTTACTTTTTTTTCCCCCTTAATTAGAATGCCATGTACCTTAATGTGTACCAAAGCCTTTGCACAATACCGCTACTGTTCATAGACAATGAGATAATGGAGTTTGTTTCTAACAGATATTACTCTTGTGAGAATGTTTTCCTCTACATTTTTGAACATGACTCACACTACCAAGGCTCAGTATGAGTCATGTTTATCTCACATGTACAGGTAAGCACCAATAAAGGACCATCAACGTCCATTCACTGTAAAACCAAGGTCTAAACGAATAAAATCAATTATTGTTAGGAAATAAAAATATGTCTACAGATGTTGAATGTCCATGATCTCTGATCCCTCAGACAGCACTGCATCAAGAACCACCATTATTCAAAAGCTGGGACGATTTGGCATACCTTCATCAAGCACAATGCTAAGTTATATCCACAAATATCACATAAACCTTTACTGTGCATTAAAGGAGTCTCATGTAACCATGTCAAGAAGCAATGTCGACTGGATTCAGAGGCATCACACCGTGAAAAAAAATGTTGTGGTCAGATTAATCATAATTATTTGGAGACGTGCTTCTGACCAAAGATGAAAAGACTTTAATCAGCAACAAGACCAGAAGCCAAGCTCTGTCATTTAATGGGGTTGGTTCAGTGCCCTTGGCAAAGGTCGTTTTCAGTTCTGTGGTGGCAACATTAATGCAGAAAATTATAATGGAAAAAAGTAAATTGAGAGCAACATTAATTCCTTCCAGATGACAGATCTTTTCCAGGGATGTTAAGCATTTATTTACAATACGACCACAAAACTGTCACATTGCCCTCATCCAGCACCTCCTCGTTGTACCCAGTCACTAACATTTTCACTCACTTCCGGTTTCACATTGTTCATTTGCACTCCGAAATCGCTCACACTTGACGCTTTTTGCATTCACTACTTCACTACTAACTCATATATAATCACTCGGTGACATCACTTGTTTAAACTCACATAATTATTTCGTTTTTTACCTCATTAATACCCACAAATTGCCTCCATCCTAAATACTTTTTGGATTGTGTAGCAGGCCTTAATTTAAGAAATGGATGTTTATTAAAAAATTTAATAAAGTTGATTGGACAAAACATAAAATATTTTAGGTACATACTGCTTTTAAAGAAATAAAAGTCAAAGTACATGTAAGGAGCACTGCGTTATTGTTTTTGCATTTTCTATACTGTCCCGGCTTTTTCTGATTTGGGGTTGTAAATGCCTCCTATATGCAGACGATTTCATCCTCCTTTCAACCAAAAAAGAAGGATTACAACAAAAACTAGATTTGTTAGAGAAGTTCTCTGAAACATGGGAAGTAAAAATAAACCACAAAAAAAAACGAGAGCGAGCCAGAGGAGGAGACAGAACTGCACTTTCTATCACAATTCACCCAAACGCAGCTCAGTCAGAACCCAATTCTACTCAATATCAGCTTCCTCTCTACCATGAAGAACATGGAGAAACTGGAAAGCTGGATTTAGGAGTAAATGTCCTTTAATAAAACAACCTAATAAGGCTGGTATTAGTATCAAATTATCTATTTTATTGTATTCCAGTGCAGTACTTTTTAACCGAGAAAAACAGAGAGGGAAAGACATAGAGTGAGAGAGAGATAAATAGAGAGAGAGAAAGACGTAGAGAGAGAAGGAGACATTGAGAGAGAGGGAGATACAGAGTGAGAGAGAGGGAGAAAGACATAGAGAGAGAAGGAGACATTGAGAGAGAGGGAGATGCAGAGTGAGAGAAAGGGAGAAAGACATGGAGAGAGAGGGAGATACAGAGAGAGAGAGAGAGAGATAGCGAGAGACAGAGAGAGAAGGAGACATGGAGAGAAAGGGAGATACAGAGTGTGTGTGAGAGAGAGAGAAAGACAGAGAGAGATGGAGACACTGAGAAGGAGGGAGATACAGTGTGTGTGTGTGTGTGTGTGAGAGAGAGAGAAAGACAGAGAGAGAAGAAGACATGGAGAGAGAGGGATAGCGAGAGACATAAGACAGAGAAGGAGAGACAGAGAGAGAGTGGGAGATACAGAGTGAGAAAGAGAGACATGGAGAGAAAGGGAAAGATAGCGAGAGACATAGAGAGGGAGAAATTAGTAGAGGGAGAGACATAGAGAGAGAGAGATATAGGGAGGGAGAAATAAATAGAGAGACACAAAGAGAGGGAGAGAGGGAGATACAGAAAGAGAGAGATATAGAGAGACAGAGTGAGAGATACAGAGTGAGCGAGAGACAGGGAGGGAGAAATAAATAGAGAGAGAGACATAGCGAGGGAGAGACAGAGCAAGAGAGAGACATAGAGTGAGACAGAGAGAGAGAGAGAGAGAGACATAGAGAGACAGAGAGAGACATAGAGAGAGAGCGAGAGAGAGAGAGAGACATAGAGAGAGAGAGAGAGAGAGACATAGAGAGAGACATAGAGAGAGAGAGAGACATAGAGAGAGAGAGAGACATAGAGAGACATAGAGAGAGACATAGAGAGAGAGACATAGAGAGAGACATAGAGAGAGAGCGAGAGAGAGAGAGAGACATAGAGAGAGACATAGAGAGAGAGCGAGAGAGAGACATAGAGAGAGACATAGAGAGAGACATAGAGAGAGACATAGAGAGAGAGACATAGAGAGAGACATAGAGAGGGGGAGAGACCGCGTGATTGAACAGTCAGGCCGTAGGCTGAACTCACCAGATGTTATATATAGAGGGAGAGAAAGGATCAAGAGAACAGAATCAGGCTGCAGTGCAACAATAAGTAAATGATCTGTGCCTAGTGATTAGGAGCGGCTTTCATTTAGTGGTAAGTGATTTCTCATTTATTTAGACTTTAGTTTTTACAGATTACACATTAAAAGCAAGTTGAGTAAGAAATAATTTAAAAAATATTATACATAAAGAAGTGTGCTGGACTTGAGTGATAAGCATCACTACCTGTTAGAATAAAGCTTTTGTCTTACATTGTAGTTGAGCTTGACTGCGATTTTTGGATGTTAAATATTTTTATACTTAATGATCTGGTATCTTAACTGTGTGTTCACTGTTCACTCAGTAGATTGTGCTTCTGGTTCTAAATGTACTTCTTCTTTTTGTCCAGATAATTTCTATTTGCTTTACTGCATGCAATAGATAAATATGTGGATAAATATTTAATGTGTACCATCTAATAAAAGAAATTGGATTCTTTGAATTGTAAAAGACTTTGTTAATTATGTAGCACAAGGTATACTGCTCACAAAAATTAGGGTAGATTTTAAAATGAAATATGCGCTAATTTTGTGAGCATTGTATTTCAATTATATTTAATTACCACTGCAATTATGCAAAAGTAAGGATTTAGAGCTGTAGACTGTTATTTTCAAACTACGTTTTCTTTGACCTCATACCATCCCTTATCGTTCTTTAATTAATAATCAATTAACTGTAACAATTAAAAGCAGGCATTTTTCTATTTATAGAACATTAGATACATTTATTTCACTGGAAAAACATGATCTTAAATCTTTAAAATGCTTAAAATGCTGTTTAATTAGTTGCATTTAAATGTAAATTTTAAACAACTTGACCTTCAGAGTGCATGAATTGTTAGTGACACCACAAACCAGTAGCCAAAAATAACATAATTATTGACGTATGTTTCAGACACAGGCTTATTAACCCCTGGACAAATATTTTATTATTTATATGAATTAAACTATATATATAATAATATACAAAATATGTGGTGGGCAAAAATGTTCATAACGATGTTAATGTTGCTTGAGTGCTTTTCATTTAAGTAGAATTTATATACTGTAGTTTAATGGGAACTGATAGGTTTCATAATTAGTGCTAAATATTATTGTATCATTGTAATATAACTGTATTAAAATATTAGCTATATAAAATGCATGCAACTACATCACTGCATTAAATGGTAAGGCAAGTTTCTTTACTTGTGTAACGGACATAATTCAAAAAGCATTTTAAATCAGTATATCAACTTTTTTGTCACAGCTCCATGGTAACAGAAACCTCCAATAAATTGTACCAGTGGCAAGAATTTGTTAGAAAAAATTATATTCTGGCCTAAATAAAAGTGCCCGAAAATTGTTTAGAAATAGAATTATTCATATTGACATTTTTTGTCACAACAAAGAATTTCTTAGGTAATTATTAACAGGAGATAATAATAATAATAATAATAATAATAATAATAATAATAATAATAATAATAATAATAAAGAATAATTATTATATTATATTATTTTTATATTATTTATTATTATTAATTATATTAATTATTATTTTAGGGTTAATAATAAACAAGCAATACAATTACATGCATGTTTGGCACCAATAAAAATATCAGTTAAACTCTTTTCTTGCACTTGACTGCATGCATTTATGTCTCAAGTCTGCAACATTACTCTGCAGAGTGGACATCATATTGCTAATAAATAAAAATGTTATATAAAGTTAAATATATGTCTAGGTCAATATATATATGTCAAAAGGTAAAGACTGGTAAGACAGAATTTCATACAGAACAGTCTTGTTTCTGATTTACTCTAAACAGACCAGTACTGACTCAACCATAGAAGGCTGAGTGAGAAGGTAGAGTGAACACTACTCAAGTGTAAAAACACAATGAAGCCGGAGAGAATTTCTGCAGCCTGCTCTGTTTGCCTTCTTCATGATCAATGTCTAACTCATAAAGCAATGCCGACTACTTTGTCTTATCCAGTCTGATACACAGCATTAGAATAGAAATACCTTAACAGAAAGAGCTTAACCTCCTGAGACCCTGCGTCCTCATATGTGGACATTACATGTCGACAATATTAGCAATGATGGAAAGCTACGACATCCGTAAAGATCAAGTACTCATATGAGGACATTGTTTTTTGCAAAAACAGTTTCTTGTACAAAGGCAAATTTTATTTTGAATACTTGCCATGTCCTACTAATCACAAATAGCTAGGTGAAATAAAAAATGCACACCAAGCAAAGTCCAGGTATCAGGAGCTTAAAGTCTGCAGGGATCAAACTTAAATTCATTTTTGCACTTTAAAATAGAATATGCTATATTGTTCTAATTGGGTATAATAAAACGTACTTTTTGTACGTTTTTGTTCTAATTGGGTATATTAAAACGTGCGTTAAAATCTACTTCCCAAAACAGTCATTTATAAAAGTACTGGGCACCAAATTCTTTGCATCAAGGAGGCTCACATACATTATAGTCAGTCATTAAGTAATAACAGCATGTGGGAATCACCACAAAGTAACCACTAAAGTAATCACAAAATGTAAAGACATTAATACTTTACAGTTATCATACCTTTATTTAGACCCTAAATTCCCCTTCCCTCCTCCTTTTGATTGAGGGTATCATGTCACCAAAAACTCCTGCTGGAGGATGTGAGAACCTTCAGTAGCTCCATTTATACTTTACTAAATAACACAGACTCTCTGATATTTTCTGTTTTATTTCTTACATCCACCAATTTATAGTCTTTGTCCTTCCAAGGTTTCTATCTCATCACTTTTAGTGAGTTTTTCCTTTCCACTGTCACACTAAGATTGCTTAGTTGTTCAGCTTGTAAATAGCTTGCTAAATAAGTAAACTGTAAAAAAGTACTATTTATAGTTACTGATATAGTAACTGTAATAATAATATTACTATAAAATAATAGTTACTCTATATAGTTACTTATAATAGTAAATGTAGTAAGTAAAATAGTAATAGTACTTTTTGCAATTGAAGATAATCTGGGCACCAAAAGAAAAAAGAACCCACGACAGGTTCATATCAGAGTGGACAGAAATGAAAACAGATAGCAAATAAATGGAGCTTATCTAATATTAGCGTGGAGCACAAAAAATGCCTGTGGCATTCTCTCTGGCCGCTAGAAACAGGTTAGTGTAATGCGTATCACTTGTAGCAAGGACTGGGACGGGGGGCTGTGAGAACATCTGGAATAAAATGTGGAACACTGGAAAGACATCAAATCATGTGTCAGGGTCTAAAATGTTTAGTCATAATAGTTAATAAATTAGAAAGTGTTAAAAATGATGTTTGGTTTGCTGCAGAAGCATTCATTTTAAACAGCAGCAGATTCACTTCGTGATCTCCAAACACACTGGACAAGTAACGTGTTGTTAAACGATACAAAATTAAAGTGTATTTGAATACATGCATAATGATACAATCTGTTTAATGTATGATATTTAAAGGAGCTTTTGACATATACAGACCAAATCCTAAATGACTTTCTGTTTACCTTACATGCCTGCTACATCAGGGACTTAATGTTGTTCTAGAAACTAGTCATTTAAGTACATATAGAAGAATATCCATCTACTGTATAGTGGCACAGCACAGTATGAGCTGTATCTCTCCAATAATACTATGACTAAATAAGTGCTTCTACATTATTACCACCTGGCTCTAACATGTGAGTTTTTTCAAAAGCACTACTTTAACACATGATTAAGAGCTAAATGTCCAAAGTGGCTCATCATTACAAACAACATGGTCATCATGGCTTTAAATACATTTATTCATTAGATCATATTATCTTTATAAAGTGAATTAAATTACTGCGTTTTGTAGTGTCATTTTCACTTCCTCCTGCTGAAGCAGTTACCCAGCATGAACACCGAAGCAAGAACTGAGCTGGAAGTGAAGACATTGCTGGGAGGAAATGCATGTGGTATGTTGTGTAGTGCTATCCGGTGTGAAATCCTGATGCTATGTTGCAGTGATAAATAAGCAGGTCTAGCTTTATTGGTGGCATATTTTAAAGTGTGAGGTGTTTCTGCACTGGACATGGCTGGGATGCTACACATTTACATTCACACAATTTAATGGACATCCTTATCAAGAGTGAGTTGTACATCAGCCACTGAATAGCAATGATACTCACTGATACTAAGTTCTACAGACAAAACATGTGTTAACTGGTAGTAACTTCAGGCTCCTGTAGATGGTGTTGCACAAGAATAATAGGGTTCTAAATGTTTGTGGTATGTTCAACAGGGTTCATAGATGGAGAAGTGGTATAGTGCAGTAACTGTCTCATTCATTGAATGGAAAATGGGTTGCAAAGCATATATTAATGATTTACTAAAGTGAAATGATTAATATTGCATTTTGAGTGGACCAAAGGCCATAGTACGAAAGAACTTGAATTTGCAAGTGTATCAAAGTGTATGGTTTTTCTAACAGAAGTGGTAAAAATCCCGGTCTACAGAAAATTCTTGTTGGAATTGTGGCTTAAAGATGATATTAACATAAAGGGATGTAAACTAATGTGTGTGACTACCTGTAACAAAGAGTAAATATGCAAGCAAAGGCATCCATAAAATTAAGATGAACACACCTATAGTCATGGCCGATATTGTTGGCACCCCTGAATTATTTTCAGAAAATTAAGCATTTATAACAGAAATGTATTGCTATTATATGTTTTGTAAAACACATGTGTGTAGTGGAAAAAAGCATAAAAAAAGCCAAACATGATATAATTTCATGCAAAACTCAAAAAAAAATTGGTGGCACTCTCAACTTAATGTTTGGTTTTACACCCTTTTGAAACAATAACTGAAATCAATTGCTTGCTATAACCATCAACAAGCTTCTTACACCTCTCAACTGGAATTTTGGGCCACTCTTTTTTTTTTTAAGGGTGCCTTAAGATCTCTTCACAGGTGTTCAATGGGATTTAGATCCGGACTCACTGCTGGCTACTTCAGAACTTTCCAGTTCTTTGTTACCATCCATTTCTGGGTGCTTTTTGAATAATGTTTGGGGTCATGTCATTGTCCTGCTGGAAGACCCATGACATAGGATGCACTACAGTCAAGGCACCCAGTGCCAGAGGCAGCAAAACAACCCCAAAACATATTTGAACTTCCACCTTATTTGACTGCAGGTACTGTGTTAATTTTTTCGTAGGTCTCACCCCATTCTCAGTAAAAAGTCGAATTATGTGCTTTACCAAAAAGCTCTATCTTGGTCTCGTCTGTCCGCAAGAAGGATTTTGTGCCAACGTTGATGTCTGGCCCGTTTTATGAGTTTTGAAATTATATCACGGTTGGCTTTTTCAGTTTTTTTCAGTGCTGTTTCAATACACACAAAGGAAATAAACATGTGAATAACAAAACATGTAATCGCAATACATTTCGGCACTCTGGTGCATCAGCGTAGGGGTAAAAATACAAACTAAATCTTAAATAGAAATTAATCCTTAAATGTTCCACTGTCCATACACAGTTTGGAAACAAACATATGGTTTATGTAGGTTATAACCATAACGTTATGTGGTGCATATCTGTACACAGCAGTTGTTATTTGCTGGGACACCATTGCAGAATTCAAGTCCTCATGGTGTATTCAAACCAAGTCAGGTGCCCCATGCAAACATGACTGGCTTAGAGAGGAGATGCCAGTTGCTGCCATTGATAGATAGCAGAGCCCCAGAGCAACCATGACCAGGAAATGGAATTATGGATCATAGAGAATAAAACAAAAAACACTCAAACAATACAGGTAACAGTTCCTCACACTCATGTATTGTGACATCTTTGTGGATTCCTTACACATTCTTAAATGTGCAATCAACATTTTGCAAATGAAACAAAAATACTTTATTTCACTTGACTTGCATTGTAAGTGAGTTAAGAAAATATACTGCTATATAATTTTGAAATAGACCCACATTTTTGTGAGCAGTGTAGTTCCCATTTCAGTTCATGTAAATGTTCAAACAAAGCGACTGTTGGAAACACATCTACCAAAAGTGAAAGACTGAGGTGAGGTTAAAATGGTCAATTCTTTTAGTGAGTGTGTGTGTGTGTTTTTGTGGCTTGCATGTCTCTGTGTCTATTTTTAATCCTTTTCTCTTTATATTGCCCTTCCTTTTAGACACCATGCACAACTTTACCATGACTCAACCCTCTGTGACAGTGATGAATGTGAATGCGAGCTGTACGGCACCGTATGATAAAGACCGTGTTCCTCTACTGGTGCTCTATATCGCCGTTCTAATCGTGGGTCTTCCGGCCAACATGGTTACCATTTTCCTCACGCTGCTCCAAGTGCGTCGCAGTAACGTTCTGGCTGTCTACCTGCTGAGCCTGTCTCTGTGTGACTTCACCTACCTGCTGACATTGCCAGCCTGGGCTGTGTACGTAAATGGAGGTCACCACTGGCCTTGGAGCTCACTTGCATGCCAGCTCACAGGTTACATCTTCTTCACCAACATGTACATCAGCATCTTCCTGCTTTGCTGCATCTCGGTAGACCGCTATGTTGCTGTGGTCTATGCTGTGGAGTCTCGTGGTGTCCGGCAGCAAAGACTCGCTGTTCTTGTGACAGTCGCTATCTGCACTGTAGTGGGCTTAGGCCATGCTCCAGTTTTTAGCATGGTTGAGGGCAACCCTGCAAAAGGAGCGCGCCACTGCTTTGAGCCAGGCTATAGCACGGCCACAGTAACTGGGTTTAATTATGCCCGTTTTGCCATAGGCTTCATGGGACCACTGACCCTGCTCATCTTCACCAACAGCACCATTTTGACTAATGTGCGTGCTAGTGTAAGTATGCAGGCACACCAGAAGCAGAGAGTGCGTCTCTTGGTTTTGGCTGTGGTCCTGCTCTTTCTGGTTTGCTTTGGTCCGTACCACATAATCCTGCTTTTGCGTGCCATTGGCTATCACTTCCAGTATCTGCAGGATGCTTGCCACTTCGAACGGCACGCCTACACCCCCTACACTATTTCTCTGGGCCTGTCCACAGTCAACAGTGCCATTAATCCAGTCCTGTATGTGCTGTCCAGTGACAATATCCGAAAGGAAATCCAGAAATGCGTGGCAGGATGCAGGAGACGAACCACAATCCGCAAGTGCTGTACAGACAGCAGCCAGCACACAATATGCAGTTCCAAGAACTCCTTAGAAAAAGAAGCAGGATGATGAAATTCTACAACATGCTAATTCCACAAGCTTTAAAGACAATTCCTTTTTGAGACGCTTGAAGTTTATGTCTAGATCCTCTGGGTTTCTACTTCCCATCAGTATTAAAAGGCATATTAGTACTAAACTGCACTAGGTTAGATTAGGACTAAATTAGTACAGATAAACCTCAGAATCAATCATTTTGACAAATTTAGTTCTCGGGCATTTTAATGAGAAAAAAGTCTCTGCACTTGTCGTTTGTTTCTTTTGGCACACTGATGCATGCTCTGATCAGCAAAAATATAGAACCAGACATGTGTCTCATAAAAGTCATCGCCCAGTGCAGATCGCTGCTAAAAGATGCTGTAAACTTTCTTGTGTATTTGTGTTTTTTAATATTTCCTGATATTTTTAGTTCAAATAAGCAAACATGAAAACAGTGATAACCACGTAAGTGCTTTATGTATTTCTAATACACAATAATTAAATGTAATCGAATTATTGTTTTTTATTTATATTAAATACAGTTCCATCAATGAATATAATAGCTTATACAATGTAAACTTTCTGGGAAGAATTCTCCAGGTACTTGTCGTTTTTGGCATATACCTTTTGGAACAAATTAAAGGTACTGAGGTACCCCACTGTACTGTGGTACAAAATTACTACAAATGGTGTAATATTGGTGTTTTTTAGATCCTGTATTAATTAAAGCTTTTATGAATCTTAAGAGGTCACAGATCACCGGATTTAAATGACATCTTTTTTTTAAACGTCTACTTTTTCTCTTGGCTTATCCTGTTAGGGGTCAACACAGAGGATCATCCACCTCTAGCTCAACCTGTCCTCTGCATATTCCTCTTTCATGTCAACCACCTGCATGTCCTAAATAGTTTAAGCCCTACATAAATGTTAACTAGACACTGCCCTAAGGTCACAGTGTTTCGTGCACTATGTACTGTTTCCATGCCTATTTTTAACAACTATATATGTGACATGTACAGTCAAAGTAAAATCTGCTGTTTTAATCCCTACAAGATGGTTGCTCATACCAGAAAACTATTAGTCTAAATACATTTTCACACTTTGGTTTGTTCGTATTCTAAGATAAATACCAAATATGCTGCTCTAGAATGTGGAATATGGATTTTTAAAAAGGGTCAAACGTTTTGGACTGTAAAACATTCATGAAAGTACAACGGCATAAACAAAGTAATAGAATTGACAACATTGATAAATAAATGTTTTGATGTGAAATATATACAATGAAAATTGTATTAAGTCAGAGTTCTAGATTCGTCATTAATTTCAAATGAAGTCTTAAATATGAAACAAATTGATACAATGATTAAACTGGTTATTTCTAAAGTAAATGGAGACAGAACCCCTACATTATAAACTTACAGAAAAACAGTGAGCATGCAGTTGAAATTGGGTCAGGTTCAGAATAGGCAGAACAGACAAACTGCCCCTTCTGCTCTCCATTTCCTCCTGAATAATTAAGTTAAGCAGATCTTTTAGACTCTAATCTGTCTGCCCAATGAATCATTTAGCAAGTGACACCTGTTTAGCCTCTCCCCCTTTTAAAACAGATGGGCACATAAAAGCATCCTCATTCTTTCATAATGTCACAAATGTTGGCCATCATAGCATGAGGTAAATTACTACATAAATAATAGGTTTACATACAGTTACGTTGTAATTACAATAGCTTAGCTCATCTTTATCCCCTAAACAATTTCCATGTTCAAAAACTATAGTTTAGTAGTTAGGAAGCTGTTTAAGAATTAAGACATTCACTTATAAATCACTACATTAAACTTCCCATGGCTCAGAAGTTTACATGAATCAAGTTAACTGTGCCTTTTAGCTGACTGTATCTGTACTTGAAAATATCCAGAAAATGATGTCATTGCTTAAGAAGCTATTAGGGTAAATGACATGATTTGATTTAACTGGAGGTGAACCTGTAGCAGTGTTTTAAGGCCTATCCTCAATACTGACTGACCCTGTTACTGGTTGGAAATCAATCAAAAGAAATCAGTCAAGACGTCAGAAATAACTCACGATTGTGGTCCTCTTTAAGTGTGGTTCATCTTTAGGATCAATTTCCAAACATCTAATATACCCGTGTTCAACTGTACAAACAATAATGTGCAAGTTTAAACGTCATGTAACCAGCAAACAATCCAGGATGGAGGCGCATTCTGCCTCCTAGATATGAACGTATTTTGGTGTGAAAACAATAAAAACAACAACAACAACAAAACAACAGTAAACTCATATGGCCTCAGAACACTTAGAAAAGGAGTCACTGCTTAAAAAGCACCGTAAAAAAAAGAATGTCACAGTTTGTAACTGCACATGGGCTCATGGACAAAATTAACAGTAGAAACTGGACAACTTCAGCAAAAATACTTCCAAGGTTGTAGCTAAATGGATTAATGACAAAAAACTGAAAAAGCACGTGTGCCCAAGAAAACCTACCAACCTGACTTATGTTGAGTTCAGTCAGAAAGGATGAGCCACATTTAAACTTATTGTGAGAAGCTTGTGAAAAACATGAAATAATGAACAATGAACACTTATTAAAAATAATTTAAAAGATATGCTACCATATGTGTATGTAACTTCTGAGCCACTGGGAATGTGTTGAAAGGAAAATCCAAGCTAAAAGAAATATTTTTTTCTTGTATTATTTTGACATTTCACGTGATTTAAACATTTTTAATGATCTTATTTGGCTTAATCCTAAATGTCAGGAACTGTAATAATTGTGGATGCAAAGGTGTATGCACATGTATGACTGTACCCATGGCAGACAGATACCAGAATGTGTCACACTATGTAAAAATTCCAGTGACGTTATTTGTGATAGGACAGTGTGGGTAGACACTGAAACCCTTGTGACCACAAGCATGCAAGCAAGAGTGTCGTGTTGAGTTATCACTAAATTATGCAAGTACAACACCATACTGTTTGCAATGGCCATACTGACCCAATTTTTCTAATTAAAGTTTCTAGAGTTAATTTATAAGTGTCTTACAACTGATAAAATTATACAAAGTCCAGGCAAATTTAGAATAATGGCCTTGTTTGACGACTCAACAGTGACAGACTTGAACCCTCAACATTTCCCATCAACAGACCAGCACTTTAAGCATTGAGCCACCACTGCACTCTAGTTTACAGTAGAGCTCTGTTTGGGAAAGTGATGGTGCAGCGGTTAAACTACTAATCCCTGACTAGAAAGTTAAAGGTTCAAGATCCAACACTTCCAAGCTACTGGGGCATCACAGTGCAGCAGTTAGTTTGATCTTAACCTCAGACTTTGTATATGTGTGGGTTTACTCTGGGTGCTCTGGTTTCTTCGCACATTCAAAAACATGGAATAGGTTAACTGATTCTAATAAACTGGCCCGGTGGGAGTGTGTATGACTAGTTTTAACGTAACCTTGCGGTTGTTGAGAAATTGGCAGCTGATATGGCATTATAAAAAAAAATTCCCAATTCTTATTGCAAGCTGCCATTGTTGCTCAACTCAAAATTGCTAGGATTTGACCTGGTAAGATTGTGTCATTCTTTATCTATATTTAATGTCCAGGTGTGGGTGTTTGTTGACTATCAAATGACTATTATGCCATTCTAATTGTTTGTCACTTATTTTAGGATTTTATGGTAATATGGCAGAGCCAGGATAGCATTACAGGTTTCAAGTGTTATGTCCATCTGCATCAATATCTGTATAACAAAAAAAACATTTCCTGGAATATACACCTTTCAATATCCACTGGTATTATACTGTGGTCTAATGTAGGTGCACTTAGTCCCACCTACTGGCCAAAACGTTCTATTACAATAGCGCTAAGAGCACAGATTTCAAACTCAGTCTTTTGGTACACAGTGGACGAGCATGTTTTCTTTGTCTTAAAAAGTATCTGGAGATTGACGCTTCCTCACTCTACAAAGGTGAACAGTATGGTAAACATTTGGAATTGCTTTTAAAAAAAACACTGCATGGTCTATATATCTACCTATCTATCTACACTACTCACTAAAATTAGGGGATATTTCAGAATGAAATACGAACCAATAAAAAAGAAGCATTTAATCTTCTCTTATATTAGACAACAACATCAGAAACGCAAATGACAAGTCAAAAAAAGCTTTGGGAGCTTTAGGTCGTCTTGAAGCTGGTCAAACACAGACAACAGTGGAAACAGCACGTGGAACATCCCAAAGTGGGATTAGCAGACTGTGGAATCCCTTTCAAGAGACTGGAACAGTACAAAGAAGACTAGGACAGGGTCACCCATCTGTTCCAACACCAAGGGATGACCTGTACTTCAAGGTTCTTTATTTGTCACCTGTATTTGTAACTAGTACAAAGTACGTTGAAATGTAAAGTGACTTTCTCTGTAGACTGTGCAGGTAGAATTGAGGTAAAAAAATATACATGTGGTATAATATAAAAATAAATATAAATGTGCAGTGATAAGGAACTGTAGAATGGATAAATCAATTGGTCAATGCCTGGTCAGTGAGTTCTGTAAATATGTAAATATGTGTGCAGAGGTTGCTAGTGTGAGTGTGTGTGCTTGTACACAGTCTTAGCATAAGTCCTTATGGCCTTTGGGAAAAAGCTCCTTCTCATCTTCTCGATCCTGGCCCTGATGGAGCGAAGATGTTTTCCAAAGGGTGTCAGCTGAAAAAGGGTGTGGTTTGGGTGTTGAATGTCCTTGATGATCCGATTGCCTGATGACCTGCAACGCCTGGAGTTGATGTTTTCCAGTCTGTGAAGTGCAGTCCTGATACTGCGCTTAGCACATTTAAACACTCCCTGGAGGTCTATCTTATTCTGGGACCTACAGTTTCCAAACCAGGTAGTACTGCTCCCAGAAAGAACAGATCCTATTGGGGCAGTAAAGAAGTTTCTGCAGTACCGTGGGGATCTGTAAAATTTTCAGTCTTCTGAGATGGTATAAACATTGCCTTGCTTTTTTCACCAGAGTGGAAATTTGCGTGGTCCATATCAGGAGGTATGGACCCGGTTCTGTGGTTGTCCACTCTATTAACCAGGGTTCCGTCTGTTTAAAGCAGTGTGTAGTGGACCCTCTGCTTCACCCTCCTGAACTTTATAACTTCCTTTTTGGTCTTTGAGATGTTCCTCAAGGTTATTGACTTCACACCATCATGACTGCTTCCCCAAGTCACTCAAGTAGGCCATTTCGTTGTCATTTGAGACTCCTACCACCAAAGTGTCATCGGAAAATTTCACTATCGTGTTGTAGTTGGCTGTGCAGTCATAACTGTAGAGGGAGTGGAGTTGTGGACCTAGTACACAACCTTGAGAG
>JAUZSV010420509.1:0-10792 GCA_034780495.1 Parotocinclus cesarpintoi
GATCTTTTGGTGGACTTCACTTTGTCATGCAGGTCCTATTTAAGTGATGTCTTGATTGAGAACAGGTGTGGCAATAACCAGGCCTGGGTGTGGCTAGAGACAGCGTACTCAGGTGTGATAAACCACAGGTATATAATGTTTTAACAAAGGGGGGCAATCACTTTTTCACACAGGGCAATGTAGGTTTGGATTTTTTTTCTCCCTTTAATAATGAACACATTCATTTACAAATTGCATTTTGTGTTTACTTGTGTTGTATTTGACTACTATTTAAATTGGTTTGATGTTCCAAAGTGTGACAAACATGAAAAATAACAGGACATGAGGAAGGGGGCAAACACGTTTTCACACCACTGTAAATATGCTGCTTACAATAAAATGTGTTTTGTTCGAATAAAATACCACTATGACAATGTTGATGACCACTATTGTTTGAGTTAAATATCATGATTGAATATTGTCATGTGATTTAGAAACATTTATTTAATAAAAGTATTTTGTGGATTTTGGTTCCTCGTGTCTGAAAATGTTTTAATCTGGTTTTGCTGTGGGTAGAAAAGATAATGCCATTTGTATGATTTTTGCAGAAGGTTCATGTAGTGCAGTATGTACATTCAGTGTCATGGATGTATACCATTTGCCTTCAAGAAAAGATAATCTGTTTCAGGACTGAGCAAGAGAGACTTTTTTTTTTTAAATGTACATTTAGTAGCATATGCTTATATGTGTATACATTTTATTCTGACCAGTAGTACTTTTACTTAAGTAAAGATCTTGTATATTTCTGCCACCTCTGGTTTATACCTATTTATGCACAAACCTTTTAAGCCAGCTAAAGACCTCTTGTCCCCATTTTAGCAGCAGATCCAGTTGATCCTCCTGTAGGGCCCTCTGTAGCACGAGTGCAGCAAACTCCATGAAACAAGACTTCCGTTTAAACTTCATTACTGTTGGTGGAAAAGACAAATATGCATTACAATGACACTGATTCAAAAGCCTTCTGTGGTGTACACACTGCTTACAAAAATGAATCATTTAAAAAATTAGCAGTATATGATGTTGTCCAGTGTACCATCTCTGAAGGCATTGATCAGAGGGCTGGAACTAACAATCGTGTATAGCACTGATGAGTCTTCCTCTCCAGTCAGGTCAGGACCACTACAACCTGCAGAAACAGAACTTAGTTACTATAGCATTTAACAGAGCAATTCTCTCACTACTTGTTAACTAGTCAAGGTTTCAAGTTTAAATAATTCAATCAGCAATACAGGCAAAATGCACTACTGTTTATCTATTTAAGGGCTATGTTTGTGGGTAACCTTGCTTTAATTACTCTGCTTCAAAAATCCTTGATTTATTTGTCAGAAATCTAGGTTAAGTCACTTATGTAAAATTATGTAAAACTTCATTTCATAGTCTATATAAAATCTGTAGGTATATTTTAATCGGTGTGGGATTGGAGTTTTCTTACCCCTAACATAAATTCTAATTTTAGAATACTATAATAACTACAGTCTTCTGTTTTCTACATTAAACACATTTAGTTTTTGGATTATCTTATATCCAGTGTAGTGGTATTAAATAATATTTCCTAAAACACAGCATCATGACTATTCCAACGAGAAGGGATAAACTATTCATTAAAACAATAATATATTTTCATGTGCTGTAGACACTTAACATAGTACAAAGTCAAACCAAGTGCCTCACAGCGTCACAGTATGACTAGGTGAGTATGTGTGTGTGTGTGTGTGTGTGTGTGTGGACCACAATGTCACCTCTGCGATAGAAAGCCCTGGGACACCTTGCTACTAACACAAATCTTCATACAATCCTTTATGAACCATTCATTATAGAAACCCAGTTTTAAATATAATGAGTTATCTAAATTATGAGAGACAGGTGGTATCACTGTTATATAGTTTAAAACATGCTCCCAGCCTGCCTACCTGCTTCATTTCCAGCTGTGAGATCAAGATTCACAAGCATTACCAATTTCATGTGCTTCAGAGCTATAGTCTCCAGAGTCTTTATCTGATCATTGAGTTTTTTCTGGAGTTTCTCCACCTGCAACACACATTCCGTTAATTGCAATTCTCCAGAAATGTTAAAGCCCTGTTCTTTTGTGTTCTCTGCTTATGTCCTCACTGATCACTTTAGTGATGTTATCAGTTCGGTTATTTCCAGACAGATGGACTTAGTAGTTAAGAGAACAGTAGCCCATCTGTTTCTCTACATACTTTGTTAGTCCAGCCAAGTTTGTTGATAATACATGCATAAAATCAATCAGACAGTATTGGTATATCCATAGACATATACTGGAAGTAACGCACAAGAAGAGCTCAATGAATTTTAGCATGGCACTGCCATAGGTTACCAACCCTCCAACAATTATCAGACTTTTAACTGGCAAGACCCTCCTGTAAACTGTAGGGACTGCTATTTTGAAACTGAAATGTCTTGGAGTAGCAATTTCTCTTAAGCAGTAAAGAATACAATCTGTATTCCACCTAATGATCAACCCTTTCTTTGCCACTGCCAATTGTGCCTACGACCCTCAACAGGGCACCAATTCATCGTGGGGCTCACACTCACATTCTCCTACACACATTAGCACACTAAAGGCACTTTAAAAACACAAATTATTCTAACACACATGTCTTTGGACTGTGTGAGGAAACCAGAGTATCCAGAATGAAACTATGTGGACATGGGGAGGAAATACAGACACCTAATTACCAATCACAAAGCCAGTAAAATTTAATTGGAGGTCTGATCTGGCTACATAATAGTAAATTGTATCATTAAGTCAATTCTATTGGCTTAGAGTACTCACTCCTTCCTGTTCCAGTGGTGCAGGATTAACGTGGGACTGCTGAAGGCCTTCACACATCTCCTGTAGGAGCTTCTTCCCCTGTTCAATTACTATTGATGCCATATTGTACTCCTTAAAGGCCTGCAAGCCCTATCAAGATAAGAAATGCACAGAATCACAAACACAGCCGGTTTGGCTTGTCTCAATTCCGCAATTAGGCCTCAAATTGGCAGACAGTTCACAAATGCTAGTTAACTTTATGTCTTTAGGACCAAAATTACATTTTTGTTCAATTAAATGCTGAGTAATGTATCACTCTTAATCTGCTTTGCACATTTATTACCTTGGATACATAGTATGTGATGCAGGAAACCATATGATACAGAGATTCAGCCATAGTAACAGGCCTTCTTTCTTTAAGCGCCACTGGTATCTCCTGCAGTACCATCAAACACTTCAAGAGTACCTAAAATAAGCAAAAAATCTCAAAATTATTTATAATCATCTAGGTCACACGTAAAGGCTGTGTGCTTATGCCCTTAGCATTTGTGTGTGTTGTATTTGAATGATGCAGCATCAAAACAATAAAGTGCTATTGATATTAATTAGAGATGGACCAATTGATCAGTCTCATATAACAGATTCCATTTTGTCACATTTAGCCACACATGCACTGAACAACAGCTAAAGTCATTTGCAGAGTTACTGAGTTCAAAACTAAAGGAAAATAACCTGTTGGCATCCAGGTCCACATTTAGGAATTGTAACAGAAAGATCTGAAGGTTATATCAATGCTTCTAGGACAACAAAGTGGTTACACAAAATGTCCATACTTCTTGTGCCTTTGGGATAGCCAAGCAAAGGAAGAACATTATACAAGGAAAAAGATGAGATGGGTAATGAGAATATTAAGAATAAACCACTTCTTAATCATCAGAAAATGTTGCTCCCTCCATTGCATGGCACTCATTAGGGCTTTGCATCAAGTACTTGTGTACAAAATGACCTGCTATTTTACATTAGAAGTTGAAAGCTGGCATATTTGATAGCCTGCCAATTAGACTTCTAATCAAATACAGACAATAGAGAGTGATTGTGGCAACTCACGGCTAAAAACTATAACCTTTTTGATTCAAAATTTGTTGATTGCTTTTCCTAGACTGGGCACAAACATGAGTGCCAAATTACAAGTCCTTAATAGCTATCTGAACTACTTCCCCTTATATATTAGACCTATGTGTGAAGAACAAGTAGACAACATTTGAATATTGGTTTTACTACATTATGAATATAAGCTATATAGTTTTAAACAGGCCTGCTTTGAGCATGTATGACTAGCTTCTATGCAACCTTATGTAACAATTTAATCATGTGGCTGTCATTAAATAGCCATTGATACTCAATGCAATGATAAATAAGCAAAAGAAAGTAAAATGTAAAATGTGACCCTAAAATAAATAAAAATAAATATGTCCCTAATAAACAAAATTATTATTGTTAGTGTCAAATATGCTATGGATCATTGGGACTGCAGTAGCCTAGCGGTTAAGGTACTGGAATCTGGACCTGAATGAGCCTGATGGTGCAGGGTTCAATTCCCACCTCTGCCAAGCTACCACAGTTGGGTCCTTAAGCAAGACCCTTAACCCATAATTTCTTGGATTGTATCAGTTGTAAGTCGCTCTGGATAAGGGCGTCTGCTAAATGCTGTAAATGTAAATGATGCCTGTTGCCAAGTCTTCCTCTTAAGGAATGACAAAAATAATTAAACAAACAAATATTTATCGGTCTGAAAGCCATAAGCACATTTAATCTCAGTGCAGCCTGAGAGATACTTGAAACAACCCAGCAAGAGTCACCTGAATCACTGGATATGATGGGATCTGATAGAAAATAAGAGGCATCAGGAGGCTATAGCAGGTCACTACAGCTTGCAGGACAGCACTGCTGTCATTGATATGCAGAGCCAGGTCTATGGCCAGCAACATCCTTTCACACTCTTGAAGTCTGTTCTCCTGTACAGGAGGTTATGAGAACAGGATTAAAGAGCACAAAAACAAGAAATATAGTTGTGGCATTTCAACTCTGACTTACAAAGTGTCTCAGTTCAGTTAGAGCATTGGATGTTTTATGTTCTAAATATGCAGTAAAAGTAACAGAGGCCTGGTGCAGTCAACCAAACTCTAGGGATAACTGCCCTAATACTATAGTGCTCACAAAAATTAGGGGATATTTCATAATTAATAAGTCGAGGAACCCACAAGAACTGCCTGACAATCTGATTCTGTTCATGCCCCATCTCTGTCAGTGTGTTTTGGCACCCTTGGGTGACAATACACCCTACTGAACAGTCAATATATGCGTCACTCTCATCAAGTTTGAAATCCTTCTGTTCACCCCCATAAATATGTCACCAGTCCCCTTATTTTTGTGTGCAGTGTACTTATACAGATTTCACGGCAAGATACAGAAATAGATTGCCAGGCTATTGTTAAGAACATAGCTTTTTATCCAAATTATTCATGTTACATTAATTGTGTTAGTTAAATGAAACTTTACATGTATGGATGCTAAGATTTGAGTGATTGCAATAATAGAGTGAAAGGATAAATTTATTGGGGAAAACAATACAATTGATGGCATGCTAATATCCTGTTGGACCACCTCCAGCCTAAATACAAGAATAGATACAACCATGCAGTAGAGGCAAATGAAATCCCTGTGGCACATTAATTATTGTTATTATGCCAATACATTCCTGGGAAACCCTTTCTGCGCTTGGGCAAGCATTATCCTAATGGAAAATTGCCATTGGCAGCCCTGCCACGGAGGCCGCAGATCATCAACAGTTGGGGGGAGTGTGTCCCAACAGCAAAGCCAGGATTGAACCACTCAACACGAGGCTTCCATACTCAAACCATTATTGTGTCTAGCAGTCAATTATCACTTACTAAGAAGGACACTATCCAAAATGATCTTATGAGAGAATTTTTATAGTAAAGTGGGGAAAGCACTCTTGTGGCAAGACCCAACACCTTTAAGCATTTACATATCTGAATGAGACATGACTGCATGCAGAGTCTTGCAGCAAACCAACATGTTTGACTTTTTTTCAGTTAGTGTATTTATGAACATGGGTGTAACAATGCATCGCAATCCACAAATCTGATCATGTAGATAATGAAAATGTTACAGTGTCACCAAGGCAATATCACATGCATTCTCTTGTTTGGCATCTAAATAATTTTTTTTCAAATCATATCAATCATTTGAATCATACTTTATATACTATATGGCATATCTTAAATATTGTCTTTAAAAGAAAACACTGAAGCTAGAATTTTAATTTATAGACCCTCTATATCTGTTATTTAAAATACGATTTGGCACATTATCTGCTGTTGTAAATCAGCATATAACTGCGGTAATTAAAAAAATAGTGACTTCCCTAGTTTCTATTTGCTTTATGAGAAACAACTTATTGACTAGTACAAATTGCCAGTCATACAAGCTTTTCTCATCACTTACCTGTCCCCATATCAAAGGTTTTCCATCAGAGAGGGAGTCACAATACAGAGCTTTCTCCTGGATGTGAATGTCAGTCTGCATGAAAATGGAATTAAGAAAAAGCTGATGCAGTAATGGAGAGGAGTGCTTTATCGTTTCAGGGCACAGCCTAAAGAGATGACCAAATCAACAAATTAGACAAATGTAAGTGCAACAGCAAAACAAAGCAGATATTGTTTATGTATATGATTATCTAACCTAGTCTGGGCAAGCCTCTTAGGTTGTTTCTTGCCCACTGGTTCCTGTGAGACTGGCGGGAGGGTAAAATGGCTCCTTATCTCACTGCAGGCTTTCTTTGCTATTTCATACTGACATGTTTGGTAAGCCACCTGGAATGGAAATTGAAGCCTATCTAGTTCCAAAATACTTTGCTGAGAAAATGGTATTTGCCTTTTTTAAGTGCACATGCACATACCTTAGCCAAGTGAGCCCAGGTTGTTAGCATAGGCAAGGGTAGGGAAGCTAGAATAGGTCGGGTGGTTTCTCCAATGCCATCGCCGACCAAGTTACCCTGAGCATCATACGCACCCACAGCAAAGACATACTTCTGGTTGGGCTCCAGCCCACTTACACAGAACGATCGTTCCCTGCTAGTAGCTCTGAAAGGAATCTGATTGAATAACCAGTTTTATAACTGTTTTTATTTTCTTGTCTGAGAAACAAATATAAAATATAGTTTTTTTAAATATATTGGTGTGTGTGTGCCTTTGTGTGCAGAGGTGGACAAAGTACATTCAACTTCCTTACTTAAGTCTACGTACAGACACTATTGATTAAATGTTAAAGACAGGATTACTGGACTTATTTATTGATCCTTTTGATTTCTTCAAGTTAACACCTCCAAGCTTTGGTTCATAAGTTCATGTATGAACATCTTTAAAAGCTCTAAGAGCAAATTTATTTCAGTCGTTGTAATAAATATACTGAGTAGTGAAGTATCCGCCAACACGAGTACGAATCTCCATCTGTTCCACGTACTTATATTTCGCCTGCCAAAGCTCACTGCTGTCTGAGTTGGAATTGAAACCTTAGGAGGGGACGACTCCAAGCTTCCTCTTGCGTCCACAGTAAATCCTGTTGGATGTAGTTCGTCGTTCTTGGTAATATGCTGACATTACCCTGGATACCGTGGCTCTTAATACATCACAAAGACTTGCTGTCTTGATCACAGATGCGCCAGCAAGACATCCACCAACAACTTGTCCTCTTTTGAACTCTGGTATGTCACCCATAATTTTGTGTGCATTGCAAAATTTTAAGCAAAACTGTGCTCTTACCCTGCTAATTAAACCTTCACAATCTGCTCTTACTGGTTCAATGTGCACCAGTGCACAAACCAAGGTCCATAAAGACATGGATGGCACAGTATGGTGTGGATGAACTTGACTGGGCCTGACCTCAACCTGATAGAACACCTTTGGGATGAATTAGAGCAGAGACAGAGAGCCAGGCCTTCTCGTCTAACATCAGTATGTGACCTCATAAATGCGTTTCTGAAAGAGTGGTCTGCCATGGACAGCCTTCACAGAAGTGTTGAAGCTGTTTCATCTGCAAAGGGTGGACCAACGTCATATTGGATTAGGAATTCCATGAACGTTATGGATTAGGAATGGGATGTCACTTAAACTAATGTGAGTCAAGGCAGGTGAGCAAATACTTTTGGCAATATATACACATATATGTTAAGGTAAGTGGAAAAATTATTTAGAGAACAGTTAAGATTGAATAGAGAAAGCGAAGAATAAAATAAAACCAAGATATAATGAATAAATCCACAAGATTTTAATATTCCATTTTATTTAAAATTTAAAAAATAATAATAATAAAACTAGATAAAACAGAAAAGGTAAAAGTAAAAAGGCGAATAGAAGTGAACTTTTATCGAATCAAAAATTTACATAAAAAAAATAAAAGGGTGACATTTTGTTTCTTTCTTTTTAGTTTAGTTTTTAACATAGCAAATATACAAACTCCGATTCTACACAACAGGACAAAACAAGAACGTGTGAACGCGTGTCAATGTGAGTTTACTCCAGGCACTCTGGTTTCCTCCCACAGTCCAAATATGTGGGTTTTAGGTTAATTGGTGTCTCTAAGTTGTCCCTAGTGTAAAAGTATGTGCCCTACGATTCATTGGTGGCTTGTCTAGGGTTGTTCTTGCCTTGCATCTTGTGTTGCCCTAGGCACCACCTCTCCCACGACCCTGTTCAGGATCAAGTGGATAACAAAGTTTAGTTTTGAACTGTTGCAGCCTTTGTCATATGAAATTTTTCTGCGAAGCACTTCATCCTGAGAAGATCTATAAAAAAGCAATGCCAAGATAAAGAAAACTGAATAGCTGGTGCAAACGACCTTTCTAAATGGACTTTCTGGAGACTGTTAGACCTTCCATTAGCACCATCTTTTTCTGTGAAGTAAGAGTTACCTTAGAATCATCTTCCTAATTAAGGGCACTGCCTAAACATATCAATATAATCCCCAACAAAGACCTCATTTCATCCATTACATCTTTTTTCCACTGGGTAGTTTTAAAAAGTGAAAAGGCAGCCTGTGCTTAACGGCCCCAACCTTTGGAACTCTCTTCCTGATAACCCGTGGGCTCTGGACAATCCTTTCTTTTATTTTCATCTGTACTTTTAAATGTTTAAATGTTTTCCTACTAATTTATGCACCCTTTTGTTTTAACATTATTTGGGTTTTTTTGGCTAACGTAAAGCACTTTGTGAAACGTTGTTTGATGCAGTTCTATATAAATAAAGCTTATTTATATTATTATTAAAGTGTATTAAATGATGTGACAATTTTTTAAAAGTGTAAATATTTTACCAAATTACATCCCAATCTGGACTTACCTTTAGAGGACTAAGCTCTCGGTTTCAAACAGGAACTGTTTATTTAGAGCTTTGCTATGAGACAAACATCAACATCACATAAGTTGCAATTTTGCAGTATCTGGTATCAACCAAAAGAGAGCGGGGTTTTGACTACACAAGAACCATGTAGGGATTTATCCATTAAAAATAATGCATATCAGACTCCCTTTATCTCAATATTCATTATCTCATTATAATTTTGGAGCTTTAATAATAAATGCTTATTAACTAGTCATTCAGATAACCAAATGTTTGTTTTTGCACATCATTTTTCTAAATAATTAAGCACTAAACATTTTCCTGGTTCTTTTACTAAAAGGGTTTTATGAGCCGCACCTCTGAGCAGTTTCTGCTTGTGATTTAGACAGTCTCTCTCCACTATGGCCAAATCATGCTTGTGCTGCTGAATGGTTTTCTTGAGAGTGCTATCCATTTCCTGCTGCTGTTTCTGCAAGAAGTCCTGCTCCTGATTAAAAAAATAAATAATGGAAAAATTCAAATTTACTGGAAGGAAAACATGAACAATCTAACAACCTAAAAATGATGTATTAATACTACACTCTAGACAGATTAATAAATAGACAGACAACCTACTGAATGGCTAGACATATGGCTAGATTTACTGTAGATAGAACGCAAGATATAAAATGAAGGATACAGAATGACGGGCAGTTGATGGATAGACAGAGACATAGGAACAGATGTACTGATGGATAGATGGACAGACAGACCGACAGACAGAGATATACAGTCCAAGTCAAGTCAAGCTCACTATGTACTTGTGTAAGTATTGTATATAAGAATTAGCACAAAGAGGAGTTTTATATGAACATAAAAACTACATTTTAAATATAAATCTACTGTAAAGGTTTTACTGACATATTATGCCACTCAACAAATGAAAACAGTGTACAGCATGTGTTACCTAACTGTTTGTTTGAATATAATCTTCTGTAATTCATTTGATAACTGTATTTCTTAAGGAGTTGTTAGAAATTCTCGTCTCCAGAGCAGCCAGAGAGTGCAACAAAGATAAACCGCAAGCTTGATTGAGTGATGGTTATTGGTGAGTGATGGAGAGTCAAATCAAACAAAGCGTTAAATGCAGGCCGTTGAGTGGAGAGCTAAATGCTGCAACAGTCTGACAATTATTTGGCTTACAATGGGTTGCAAGAAATATCAGTACCTCTTTCTTGCGGTTCTTCAGCATGCTCTGTAATTTGGAAAGCTCCTTGTCCTGCTCTCCTTTGATCCTCTTGGCATCGTCTCGGAGGTGGTTAGTGTGCTCCTGCTCCAAACGCTCAATAGTCTGCTTCTGCTGCTTTTCAAGACTCTCTACTTCTGTGTCATAATTACGCTTCTTACTCTGAGAGATCAGAAGACAGAGGTTTCCATTTCCATCAAATGTAAATTTCACTATATATAAACTGCTCACAGGGATATTTAATTATGGAAGATTTGAAATTACACACACACACACACACACACACACACACACACACACACACACACACACACACACACACACACACACACA
>JAUZSV010420520.1:0-10792 GCA_034780495.1 Parotocinclus cesarpintoi
GTATAGGTACTCAGCATGCGAAGCATAATACTGTAAAAAACAAGTTCTTACTAAATTCCAGTCAACGTTTGAAGAACGTATCCAGTGTGATCTGACGCGTTCTCTTGACGGACTGCACTCAAATACTTACGAACAGGATATCCGAATACGTGGCTATTTGGATCCAGCTCTAGTAGTATTATTGTGTTGTGAAATGCTGAGGTATATAGATAGATAACGCAAGTCAGGTGATACTTTGCATCAATAAAATGTTTGTAAATGTATACTTCTTACAAAAATGTATGTAAAATTAATTTGAAAAAATACCCAAATTTGTGTGCAGTGTATTTATTGGCTGTCTATAGTTCGTTATCGCCATTTAGTTTACTTACAGATCAGTCAATAGTCTAAACAATTGCATGAAATTAATTCATTGTCATGCAGCACAAAAAAAGTTTCATTAAAATATAAAACTTTAGATTGAATTGCCTGGCAAAGCGTTAATTTCTTTTTCGTCCTATTGGTAAAAACATTTGAAGACCACTCACAATGGAGTTTTCTCCTTGATGTTTGTACTTGTTTTTCTTATAAAGTGGCTTCTTTGCTGCCCTTGATACCAAGCCATACTCCAAAGGCCCCTCTCTTACTGTGTATTCAGATTCATTCCCACCTTTCCTCTGTCTTTCCTGAGCAAGCTCTGCGCTTGTGCTGACCTGGTCTCTTGGTTGCAGCCTCTTTACGAGACGGTCCTGACACTTGCTTGACTTTCTTGGGCACCCTAAAGCTTCTACACCACTATTAAATCACTCTGATAGTTTAATAAATGATTGATTGGAGTGCTATTTTACAAGCAGCACTGTCCCTGCCTTTGAACCCCTTTTGACGCAATGATGACTTCATGCAGTTCATTAGAAGTAACCATGATTAACAGAAGAGAACTAGATACTTGCACCGCTCCTCTTAAACGCACCAGGCTGCTCTTCTAATTAGCATTACAGAGTGATATCAGCTGTCTTGTTCTCATTAAACTTTCTTCCTGAGCTAATGAGGTCAGTTAGATCTTAGGCTATTTTGTAGGGACGAAAAGCAGTCTTGTTTGTGGTATTAGTCAGTCAAGGCTCACGACTGTATGCTTGTATAACTGCTCTACTAAATGCCACACTAGAACTCGAAGAGTCCTTGTAGACTTCTAGCCTCCAGGTTGTGTGTAGATGTGGACTAGTGGGTCACTGTTTATAAAGAGGAGCAGCTGCAGGTTGTGTAATCTGCCCGTTTTTTAAACCGTCTAGTAAAGATTTAATGGTGCATTTAGATGTGTGGGTTACAGAATTCACCGGGGCTCATTTCTTCCAAATCCATTTGTGCTGTATCCAGAAGCTTATTGCAAACACAACTGCAACATATTAAGCTTTTAATGGTCTCAGCAGCAAATACACCGCTCATAAAAATTAGGGGCTTTTTCAAAAAGCATACCAAGCGACTAAAAATAGCATTGGAATTTTTTATTAAACAAGAACATCAGAAGTCAGTTATTCTATAATACAAATAAGATGCGAAAACAACTTTTAATTGGTAAACCCAATGGAAACCAACTGGGAAACAGTACAAAGCCTTGATCAGGGTGGCCCATCTGCCACAACTGTAAGAGATGACCGCTACTTCGTGAAGAAGCGTCTGCAGCAATGCAACAGTGTTGCTGGGACAGTTTCTTGGTGCCACTGGATGACGGATGTGCACCCAGAACATACAAAATCTGCATTATCTGCTGAACACTGTAGAACCCCTAGAATGTGGATTCCATTGGACCCGTGATGAGTGGTCAATCGTCCTCTTCTCTGGTGAGACACGGTTCAGTTTGCAGCCTGTCAATCATCTTGTCCTGACCTGTTGTGAACGAGGAACACTGGGAAGAATCCACGTCATGAGAAAAAGGAACTCCTTTGCTGGTGGTGGCATCATGGTTTGGGCTGGCATCAGCATTGGTCATACTGAGCTTTGCCATCAGAAGTGGATCACTCATGACATGAGGTCCTGCACCCTTTTGGTGCTAACCTATGCTGGAGCAGTTGCAATCAACTTCTTTTTATGGACAATAATGTTAAGGCTGCATCTCGTGAACAACATGCTTAGGGTGCCAGGAATCAAGCTCATGGACTGGGCTTTAAATTCTTCAGACCTGAAATCCATTGAACATGTTTGGAATTTACTGTGAAGAAGTCCGGCAAACCGGCCCTACGTCTCTCAACTCTTCTTGAGCTGCAAGATGTCCTGGAGCACACAAGAACTGCTTGACAATCTGATCCTGCCCATGCCCTATGGTCAGGCTACCATGCACAGTCCTGAACAGTCGGTGTGGCACTCGTCCAGTTTGTCATGCTTCTATTTCCCATGAATGTCACTTGCTACACAATCACCATAATTTAGTTTTCGTATCAATTGTGTAATTAAACAACTTTGACACTGTTTGCTTTTGATTATCTTGTTTGATGACAGTCAAAATCTTCTTTTTTTTTTAATAGCTTCATATTTATTTTGAATCATCCCATATTTGTGAGCAGTGGGATTGGTTAGGAATGAGCAAGAATTGAACAAGCAGATAAAGTAATTTTGACATTAAACATCCTTTCCTTATGATTTCTTTATATTTTCTTGTAAAAAGGCTTCGTTATGAAAGCAATCCCCTACCTTTTCTTATTATGCTGACAGTTTAAACTTATTTTTTTCTTTGAGAACTGTAAATCTTTTGCTCTTCTGGCCATCCTCTCGGGTCTTTGAATCCAGGAACCAGCTTGGCTGGAACCTGGTTTGCTTCCTACCTAGCTGATAGGTCACATCAGTTATCCTGGAGAGGATCCATCTCCTCAGCCTGCAAACTGACCACTGGTGTCCCAAAAGGCTCAGTCCTTGGTCCCCTCTTGTTCGCCCTCTGTACTCACTCTTGGTGAGGTTATGTCCTCACATTCCTTTTCATATCACTGTTATACCGACGACGACCAACTAATTCTCTCCTTAGCTCACTCAGACACCCACATTTTTATTCCCAAGTTTACACACACACGCGCGCGCACACACACACACACACAAACACGCACTGCACCGCTACTCTGGCCTCTCCACCGGCTCCCTGTAGCTGCTCGTATCAGATTTAAAACCCTGATGCTTGCTTACAAAGCTAAATATGGGCCTGCACCCTCCTACGTTGCAGCACTTATCACACCCTGCACACTCCGGTCTTCTAGCACTGTTTGGTCCCCCCTCTCTCAGGGGACAAGGAACGCACGCATCTAAACAATTCCCCAATTCTGTCTCTCTCTAAAACAAAAACCAATATATGATAAATATCATACGTATTGTTTACATTCCTGATTATTAGGAATAGATAGTTACTGATTACTAGCTTGTTTTTGCTTGAAGTCTAAAATTTGAACTGTAGATATCTAATTTCTGGTTCAATTTAAAAGCTTGTTTTCAGGCTTACTATGGACTGCTTTAGGTATCAGATTATTGGATAATAAATTTAAAAATGCATTTAAGGATTCTAAACACCTAGATGTTGTCGCTTGTTTTATATCAAACATTTAAATCTTTTCAGGATTTTATATAGAAGACTTTCTTTAGTTTGATTTTAATTTAACTTGTTGTTGCTAATGTTTGATGCACTTACAATTTAGATTTGTGTGAAAATAGATCTGCTGTTTCAGCTCACACATTAAGCACAGCCTCATATTTTTAAATCCACGGCACTGTCTAAACTGTAGCCTGATTTGTTGAATGTTGTAATTTGTTGAATCTAAGAACTGTGCTAGTTTAAAACTCCTGTTGTTGACTTACAAAATCAAGTACAAATGGCTCGTCTTGAACCCTCCTGTATTTTTGTGTGCACACGGCTTCTCGAGTACCAGAACCGAACCCCTCCCCCTCGCTTTCTACTGATGTGATTTGCTCTGACTGTTCTGAAGTGTCTCTCTAACACGGTGTGCTCTGTGTCCACATTTTTGAAGACGGCATCTCCAAACTAACATGGCAGTCAGGCTGTGTGATGTGGCTTCTCTGCTTAGAAGTGGCTCGTGGGGAGCAGAGCCTTGGACTGGGGTCTGTGGGACTTATTTCTCATCTTTCTTCATATGGATGTCCAGTCATGGCCAATTTCCTGTGGTGCACAGTGCATACCAATCATTAGATCTCTATAGTGCTTATTATAAAGGAGGTATTAGAGGGCTGACGAGTAGTGAAACCTAATGCTGTCCTTATAGGTTATGTCAAATGTAATTGGTCTATTTATTAATTTAGTATCTACCTGTCTATTCCAGCAACTGTTATACAGTAGTGTCTTTAAATAAATTCTCTGTTGTAAAACGTGCTTAATATAGGGTCAAAATGCTGCTTACTGAATTCTAGCATCAAAAGCTGGTCAACGTGAAAAAAAATCTATAATTCAGTATAGTGCTTTGACGGCACTAACGGGACAAAAACTAGAACAATCAGAAGCTGCCATGCATTTTTTAAGGCTGGTACAGAGATTGCAGAACATGCATTATGTAACGTTCCATTCAGAAGTTTGCATTTGGACGTCTAGGGGTTTTTTTTAGATGCCAATCCATTAAAACCACTGAATGACATGGACTGTGATCTTCAGGAGGAATGTTCTGCATTAACTTGGATTCTGACATTAATTTGGATGTTACTTTTGATTCATATAAACTACCCAAATGTAGCCTTCGTTTAGCAGGATAAGGTGCTTTGTCATGGTATGGAAATTGTCCAGGAATGGTGAAGGAGCTTGATGGGCCTTAATTCAGATATTAGGTGTTAATGCTATGGCTGATCGCTATCCCCTTAGCCGGACTTTGTAGAGTTCCTGTTTTCAGTTGTGCTTCGTCTTCAGGGTGATTTGTGTGGCTCATTTTTGGGTTAAACCTTCAGCCACACTGTAGGGGTCACAAACCCTCCAATAATATAGATTTGACATGAAGTCAGTAATGGTAAGGGGTACCCAGCCTACTCCAGACATGCTATGACGGTCTCAGATCTAATCTTAAATTTCCTAGAGCTAGTGCATCAGAGCTCAAATTTATGTTAGTTATTGATATTGAAAATGTCTTATGTCTTAACGCTTCTAAAAAGTAAATGGTAGTAAAATGTCAAACCATCTTTGTCTGTACAGGGAAAGACTGTACCAGTGATTCAACCACTCATTTCTAATGGCTTTGGGGTTGAAAAACATAGGAGGAACCAAGCTGCACAATTTGTCCAAAGTTGTCCTGTCCAGACCAAAGCATATAAAGTGCAGTGTATATACCTATAGTTTGAGTCAGTTTAAATAAATAATAGTCGAGACCCAATAATAAGTGGACAATGAACGTGTTTATTTAAATAAGCATTTAACTGACTTTCTATGAAATAGTTATTTCTGTAAGCAATCAAATAATTTTACTATTCCGAACGGTCATTCTGCTAGGTATAACGCTTCTACTTTATTATTATTATAAAATGCGTCAAAAATCCCTATTTAATTTTAAATGATGCTTCTAAATGCTGGCAATGCTAGGAAATTATTATTTAAAAAAAATCAGCCCTTTATGCTAGAGCTTTATTTCTAATATGTACTTTGATACTGAATTTGTGGTTTGATTTAAAAAATTTGCTGTTTACTTGGGATATTAAGTTTAGTTCCATCTTAATGTTATGACTTTAGTTCCCTGTTAATAGCTAATTGCTATAATTGCTCTGGAGTAATGGGTGCTGCAGCAGTAAGAGGGGGTTTCTGTGATGTATGGTGCAGTGTACTTTCTTTTTTCCCTTGATTACCCAAGTGCAAAGCTCTTATATTTGTGAGTACGTACTCCACGTTACTCTGATTGATCCCGATTTTACACCCTTAGTGGTGATTAGCAGAATGTCATCCCTGGTTGTGGCTACATGGCTAATGAGTAGTATGATCCTGTTATTTTGAGAGATTTTGAGAGAACTGCATCATTAAAGCTATGATAATGTGTGTTCTGCATCAGTTAAACTGGAAGATTAAAATTAGACTAGTCTGCCCTGCCTCGTCTTGGAAGATATTAACTGCTATGTTATCTGTACAATCCTTATCAAATCTTATCAGCAGTTTATTCGAAAATGCACTTCATTTGGTTGCACAGGAAGCACCGCTGGCTGAAATTGCTCATGGTGGAAAATAAGATTTTAAATGTCCACTAACATTTTTTTTCCCCCCTTCTTCGGACTTTAACAGGTAATTGCTACCATGGAAACACAGCTGTCAAACGGGCCGACGTGTAACAACACGAGCAACGGGCCTAATCAGATCAACTGCTCATCACCGGTGGAGTCTGGAGGCATGGAGGACAGTAAGACCAACCTGATTGTGAACTACCTTCCCCAGAACATGACCCAGGAGGAGCTCAAGAGCCTGTTCGGCAGCATTGGAGAGATCGAGTCCTGCAAACTAGTACGAGACAAAATCACAGGTTAGTTAAGACGTTTCTGTAGCGCTCAAGGACAAGAATTCAATTCAAGTTTATTTCTATAACGCTTTTTACAACGTAGCATTTTCTCAAAGCAGCGTCACAATATTACACTGTGTTAAAAGGCCAATCCCAAGTTTAGCAAGCCTAGGGTGACAGTGGAAAGGAAAAACTCCCTAAAATGGAAGGAAGAAACCTTGGGAGGAACCAGACTCGGGGGACCCGACCTCCATGGGTGGCCTAGATATTAATTAAATAAATACTAAAAGTTTATCAAATTATAGCAAAATTAGGCCAGTAAATAGATTAATAATACAATTTAAATTAGTAATAGAAAAATTTGAAAATAAACTAAATTATAAAACAAAATAGATTATAAAATGAGTCCTCAGTGGGAGGTCCTTGGAGGCACATCATCTCCCAATGTCCAAACGATGGAGGGAGTTCCTGCACTCTGGTGGGACTGGTTTCTGTTGATGGAGACAAGCAGAGCGAGGCCGAGCCGGAAGAACACATCCAAGCGTGTGCTTTATATAAGACTTTTTAAAAAGTAAAGTGCACATATATATATATGTGCACTTTACTTTAAAATAATCTTTTCTCTAATGTGAAAATATGTAGTTAATGCAATCTAGTTGTTCATGAAATATGTCACCATCTTACATTAGATTTGGCTTAATACTGTCGTGGCATGAATTCTTTCTTATGTCAAAACAAATTAGCATTTTCTTATTTTATTACATTTTTTTTACAGATTCAGTATGCGTTCTACAATCAAATGTAACTACATGTTTAATAATATTTGACCATCCCCAGTTTTTATAGTCTACGTTCCAGACAAGTGTGATTATAAGTAATTCACAATCATGGCATCTTTCGCTGACCTACATAACCACACCTTTGTCAATTGATTCATGCCTTATAATAAACCAAAAATCATTCAGGGTGCCAGTCATGTTTTATCCCTCCCTCCTAAACATTCCCAAAACATGAAGTAGCCATGCAGTTAATTAAAAACAAAAGCAGGAAATAATGAATCGGGTTAAAATCCCTGGGTTTTAAGAGACCCTATTAAGAGGAACACTGAGTTGGGAGACATAATTAATGAACATGGGGTTTGGCGGAGGCCAAAAAGATGAATGGTGCAAGTTCTGCTTGGATGGTTTATTCCTTTAGCCGAGCCCAAGAAAAGTGTATTTACACAAGTATAAAACTTTGGGGTCTTGGTTTGAACAAGAAGCATTATGGTGGTGGTACCCCCCCTTACCACACTGTGGCAGTGTGCGCAACTGAGTCTAATGGACAACACAACACAGATCTGGGTTCCCACTGATTCTGAACAAAATTTTAGTTCAGTCTTCTGCAAAAGTTTGGCGTCTTTGATCAAATGAGATGCTTTGTTGACTCTCTGAATTGCAAAGCCCCTCTTGTGCAGGGAACACTATTGAACACTGTGGTATGTGCAAAGTCTGACCACCTTTCAAGATTTCCTTATTGTTGACATTTATTGTCTAAAACTGTACAGATGTTTGGCTGAAAGAAGTATTTTCCTGTATTGTTATTATATTTCCTATATTGTCAGGTTTTATTTCAAAAGCAGACATTCACTCCAGGTGATCACAAATAGATGCATATTTCCTTAGTACTGCAGATGCTGAGAGGAATCACTGCGCTATGCTCCTGCCGGCCCAAATGTGAAGCAACACACAGCGCCAATTTTGCTTCTGTTGGGTAGGAATCGTGCAGGAGAGGGGGCTCAGTGGAAACGGCTAATTTAGGGAAAGCGTTTAGTCTAGGTCTCATTTTATCCCTGCACTGCTACTGTACCGAAAAATGAATGAGGTTTTCTGTCACCCTGGCGTGCTCCCATTACCCAGTCATTTATTTCCATCCTAGAGAATAATGTTTAGATATTATGCATGAAGCCAAACACAAGAGTGATTGAGAGAAATAGAGTGAGTGAGTTTTTGTTGCCGTTTCTTCCTTCAGTCTTCTGTGTCGAAGTCTGCTATTGAATCATCTTACACACAGTGGTGAACAATGCAAAAAAACACATTAAAGTATGGCCAGATGAAGTGGAAAACATCTAAAGAGAAAGATCATCAGTTAAAAGTATTGTCATATTCAATACTGTGCAATCAATTCTCATATGTAACCTTAAAACTGCATACTGCTTTTTTCTATGTTTCATTTGCAGCTAATGGACGAAATATTGCTATGCTAGTGAAACACTTTTGTTGTCACCACCTAAAATGTCCTACCTATAGGTCAAATTAGATGATCCGAACAAGGCAATAAATAATTATATTAATCATAATCATAATAATAAAACTGCTAACTTTTTTGTTTGTTTATTTGGTTTGCTTGAAGTCGCTATCGGCGTGAGTGGCCATTTCATTTTTAGATATACACACAAGGTTAAATCAGAACTAGTTATAAACACACACAATTCAAAGCCAATTCTTAGTGCTAAGTAATCAGTTAAACAAACTGCATGTCTTTGGACTGTGGGAGGAACCCAGAGTACCCAGAGTAAACCCACGCAGACATGGGGAGGAGATGCAAACTCCACACAGAGGTGGCGGTGCTGAACAACTGTGCCGTCCCAAAACTGCAAACAAATTGAATACAGTTTGTGCTATACAAGACGAGACCATGCACAGCTTTACCCTCTCAATTCAATTTGCCTAAAATAATAACACTTCATTCAGCATTATTTAGTTTAAATTGAAAAAAGAAATTACCTATTTAAATGTTTTGTGTTTGTGCACAAGCATTCACTTGATCCATATGTGTGTGTGTGTGTGTATGCAGAGGCAAGGTGAGCACTTCTATCCTGCATTTGCTGTAGAGCAACACACTGACCTAACTGCTGGTGTGATGGATAAGGATTTACAGGCCCAGCTGTATGTACTGTATATGCATGCGCTTGTATTCAGCTTCACAAATTCAGGTTGCATTGAAAATGACATAGCATTTAAACTGGATTTATGGTCTAGGATCTCACATGGGTAACTTGTTCCCTGGGATATTGCAACTTCAATGAAGTGTCCAGTTAAAAAATAAAAATAATCATAGTCATGATAATCATCATCCATCATCATCCATCACAATAATCATCCAATAAAAAATAAAAATAAAATAAAATGTAATTAATGATGCAACATTAATTATTATGCAACAGCACAACAGTTTCAAACAACAATGCTTCCTCCACCATGCTTTACAGTTGGGGTTAGGTAGATGATACTGCACAGCCTTTATTCCTCTAAACATGCTTCTACGCAGTTCATTTGTCTGAGAAAAATTATGCCACATCCAGATTCTGTCCTATGAAAAGTTAGGACAAGGAACAATTTATGAGAATAAGTATTTTTTCTCTGTTACAGTCCAATAATACAATTGTATTCTGTGTTTTGACACATTAGCAGACACTTAAGCAGGTTCTTGGGATTTGTGCAGATCTTTTGCTGTTGTCCTTGTTTTGTTTCCTTCTCTTGCTCTCATGCTCTTAGTGTGATGTTTCGGGAACATCAACCCCTTTACAAATTACAAATTTTAATGTATTTTGAGATAAATATTTTGTTACACTGCGATCTGATGAACACATACCTTTAGGAAAGCACCGTACATCTCTTTAATGTTCTACAGCCAACACATCCTGTCATTTCTCGTAATTAGATACCAGACTTTCAGTTACAGATACAGTTTTCTTTAGCAAAAATGTTTACAAACTGTTTCCAGCCTGCACTGGGTAAATGATTTATGAATGTGTGCAATAAAGATATCAACAATTGTGTGTTTATAGTTTAGGGAGCCTGTGTTTTTTTTATTATAATTACTTTTTATAATAAAAACAAACCACATTTTCAGTAATAAATGCAGTGATCCTGTAAATAAATGGGGTTCATAAACACATGTGCTAATTAGGAATTTAACCCCAGGAAAACCATTTTGTGACAATAACTACTACTAAATACATCTTTGATTTATCACTAGATGGAGAACCTGCAACTTAAGTACAATGACAAAACAAGAAGAATTTGGCTTTTTCACACATCTGTCCACCCATCCTCCTCATGTCTCTCTCTCTCTCTCTCCCTCTCTCTCCCTCTCTCCCCCACTCTCTCTCACTCTCTCTCACTCTCTCTTACTCTCTTTCTGTCTCTTACTGTCTCTCTCTCTCTTTCCCTGTCTCTCTCTCTGTCTCTCTGCCTCTCTCTCACTCACTCTCTCCTTCTCACTCTCTCTTTCTGCCTCTTTCTGTCTCTTACTGTCTCTCTCTCTCTCTCTCTCTCTCTCTCTCTCTCTCTCTCTCTCTCTCTCTCTCTCTCGCTCGCTCTCGC
>JAUZSV010420531.1:0-10791 GCA_034780495.1 Parotocinclus cesarpintoi
CATTGGTCCTTCTTCCATTGCTCTAATGTACAGTTCCAATGTTATTTACATTTATTCATTTAGCAGACACTCCTATCCAGAGCAACTTACAGCAAAGAAATTGTGAGTTAATGGCTTTGCTCAAGGGCCCAACAGTGGCAGCATGGCAGAGAAGGGATCTGATCTCTAGACCTTTCTGATCCACAGTCAAGTAGATTAACTGCTGTTCCACAACAGTCCCACTGTCTCAAATACCCCCTGTAGACACTTACGACGGTGCAGAGATGATGTGCGCATTCATGATCCTTTGTCACTCCACAACATCATGTTGCCAGTTTGTAGTTTCCCTTTTAGACCACTTTCAATAGGTGCTCACCCCGATTAGAAACACGTCAGAAGCCTTACCATTTCAGACCTCTTTCAAGCAAATCATCCAACCTTTGTCAACGAAGCTCCAGCGTTTACCTCTGCCTGTTTCTCCAACATCCAACACTTTAGATTATGAGGATCCACTGTTCAGTTACTGTCCAATATCCAGATATTACAGGCCTTGCATGCTGTTCATTATTCGACCTGTGAAATGTCATAATGTTCTGGTTTTACAGTGAATGAAGGTGGAAAGTTGTGTCATCATACTGATTTAAAATGTTACGTCTACTTGACACACTTTTATGCCATTTTTTGAGGTTTTTGTGCACTCGTCATGAGGTGTCTCTCTTCTCTGATAGGCAGGTATTTTAGATAAAGAAATATATTCACAGGCTTCCAGGAAAAAGAGTAGACGTGTTTAACCATTCTCAGTTATATTATAGTCACTGTGTATTATAAAAGCTGTGATTCTGTCCCCTTTTCCACAATTAAGGCCTGAAATATTTACTATACACCCTCAGAACTGTTAGAACATAACTTTGAGTTGAATTAGTCTGAATATATAGTAATATATATGTAGTGCTTGTGTGTATTTTGTTTGTGTGTTTGTTTTACTGTGTAAAACGGTCAACATTATTGCCTCCAGAGGTTTTACTGGCACCCAGGAGAACAGCTACTGCTCAGTCAAACTGCAGCTCCATTCAGATTGCATTTTTTCCCTTTCATTTTTTGGTCACTCACTCCACTTCTCCACCTTTCTCCCCCATTCTTACTTCATCCTTTACTACAGCAGCTCACAGGCGCAGATTGGGAGTTGTTTAGGATTCCTTTTTCCCCTCAGAACTGTCTGCAGACAAAGTGGCCTCCTCTGATGTGGGCGACTGAGCTCCTCCTGACCCATCTGCAGCAAAATGGAGAGACATGTTTGTAAGACAACTGTTGTTTATTTGTTTCTATCTGTAGTTCACATGTTTCTCTAAATCCACTGTTATTCCCCTTTACTCTTGTGGTGGATCACTGGATCAGACAGCAGTTCTACTGGAGTTTTAAAACACTGCTCATTCGCTGTCCACTTTATTAGAATCATTCACTATAGTGCTCCATCTTGTAGATGTAAAGTCAGAGACAGCAGCTCTTCTGTTGTTGCACAGTTTGTGGTAATCATCCTCAAATCCTTCATCACTGGACATTTTTGGCTGGTTAATGATTTTCAGTTAAACAGTAACACTGAGGTGGTTTAAAACTCCAGCAGCATTGCTGTGGCTGATCCACTTTTCCCCACCAATGTGGTTTAAAACATATTTACACATATTTAATAATAATAAAGTAAGGTTCTTCTTTCATGGGACTCCCATAAATGCACCTTATGCCACAGTATGGTCCATAGAACAGCATTTTGCTTATATTCTTCTAAGCTTCATTTAGTTTTATTCATTCAGATGCTCTTACATCACACGCCTGTGATTAAGTGGTAGGCAAGGGCCAGAAAGCCAAGATTATCCCAGACAAGTCCACAGACTAACAAAAATTGTTGTCGAAACCAGGAAATCAGCAACACCACAGACAATACGTCTTTGTATAGTGCACAGGAAAGCAACACAGACAATACTAAATAAGGACAGATATGAAAAATGAGATATAAATAGTAAAACTAATCAAGACAGGAAAAGGAATAGGTGGACACACTGAACCAGCTGATCAATAACACAATGAAGGGGGGACACATGATCAATAAAGGGACTAGGAAACAAAGGGACACAGTTGTGTCAATGTCGTGATTGTGATTCAGAGGAGAGTAACCCATGATTATATTACCACCAGATTGGGGGGGGGTAGCATTCACTTATTTATTTTATTGATTTATTTTTGGAGAGATGCTTTGACATTACAGAGGTCTGGAGATGCACCAATGACACTCTAAAGCCCACAGTGGCATGAAGTGGCTCTGAAGGACCAACAGACCTTCTAGGATCACTGGAGAAGCTGGTGTGACAGTGAAGAGTTCAAGAAGGTTGAAACAAGGGCATACATTATCTTTCAGTGCTGATGGGGGAAATAAACATTAAATTATAAATTATTAGGTAAGTTATTGACATGCCATGATACCATGGATGGACTGTAGACAAATTGTACATCATGCATATTTTTAATAAAGAAGCATCATAAATTGATCAACAACTGAGCATCAGTATGTATATGTAGTAATTAATTATGTGTTAGTAATCTAATCTCAGGGCTACATTAGCTTTGCAAGGACATTTTTGAGCTTCAAATACATTTATAAAAATCAAAAGATTTACTCCAATGAATAACTCAACTAAATCCAACCAAATATTCTACTGAAATATTTACTTATTGCAGTCATTTCCATAAGGTAAATAAGTACAACACTCTCAGTTGTAACAGAATAATATAAAACGTTTCTGGGTTCAGGTGATGGTAAAAGCTTTACCACTCTGCTGTAAGGCATATGATGGGGAAATGCAATCCTGCAAAAAATCTTTTGGCTTATACAATTAGCAAAAGTTATTTCAATACATACTACACTATGTTATTTGAAATTATATATACTGCTCACAAACATTAGTGTCAGCGAGGAGGTAGAGGAACGGCGGAGGCAAATGCAGACTTGCGGTAAACAGGCTTTAATCCGAATCGACAGGCCAAATCCAAATCCAAAACACAAGACAGTCCAGAGTCAAAAACCAGTAAATCTCCGCGAACAGGATCCGATAAGGGTTAGGCAAAGGCCAAAAATGAAAGACGGAAAACGGTCGGCAACAGTAAGTAGATACGATATAAAGAGCACTCTGAAACGCTTAGACCTCCAGGTGACCAAGAGACTGAGGTGAACGTGATTAGTAAGCTGGTGACGGTGAACGTGTGTGTACGCGGGTATGGTCCGCCATAGCTTAGGTGTGACAATTAGGGGATAGGGACTTCAAAATAAAATATCCCATAATGAAATATTCCCTAATTTTTGCGAGCAGTATGGTTACAGTATGTTTACAGTGCATCCGGAAAATATTCACAGCCAGGGGCGTAGCAGCAAATTCTGGGCCTTTCATTCTGGGATTTTCATGGGCCCCTCTCCCTACCCGGGCCCTGGGTAGTCAGGTCCACTTTTCCCCCCACTACCACGCCCATGTCTGGTAGTGTGCCAGTGACTTTCTGAATGCTTTCAGACAGAAATAAAGCACTCGATTAAGCATATGTTTTGTATATCTTTACACAAAATAACTTATTTGTAAGAGGAGCATCATTAATTGCAGTAAAATACCAAGTTAAGGCTTTTTTCAGCAATTACAATATACCTGTAACATAGTGCCTTTAAAAACAACATGGTGAATTTAATTTACAACCATGTGGAATTTTTGCCGTCAAACATAAAGTACAGTTCCACTAGAAAGTACAGCAAGCTTTCCATGGCACTCCTCTTATCGCATTCCATTATGCATTGCCTCATAACGTAGGCATGAAAGCCGTCCCACTCCTCTGACGGCTCCATATTGACTCTCTCCCGCTCCCATGCCTCTCCCTTTTTGGCCCATAATACGAAGTGGCAGCGCGCAACCCCAAAGGTACTCGAATTGATTTTCTGCCCTTATTCAAGGTCATGGTCCTTGTTCTAGCTGGACAGGAAATACCAAACAAAAGACTACTGTTTCATTAATCTTGATTCCTTAGAAATCCATGTTACTCATTCGGATGTGTAGAGCCATTTTCTGCCTACACTACCGTATTAAGCACTGATTAAATAGACTAATCAGTACTCAAGGTCTTCTCTTTTTGAAAACTCTCAGTTAATGCCTTGTGAAAAAGTGTGTTGAACAGGTGCAGAAGACTGTAGAAAAAATAGTGGAGGAGGACAGATAAGGTTGTTGCTGAATAATGCATCATTTGAGGAGTCTGGAGAAGATGTGACATCACGCCTGCCCAGCTGAGGAAACAGAAAGCGACAGGCCAACGCAGGAAAGGAAAGGTGCCTCTGAAATATTTATCCAGTTAAGTGGCTGGTGCTCAGGCATGCTGATGTGATGTGATGTGTGAAGCTTTAACATGGAGGGCCCACTGAGAGATGTACCGACTCACCACTTGGGCTTGTGCTCCACAAATACACCGACTTGCTGCTTTTCAATTTTCACTCAGCATACACTTCAGAGAACACACTATCACAGCATTAGCCCCAAAACGCACACACAGACATTGCTCTGCTTAATGTAATGGGCTGACTGGGGAGATACAGTGGGGGAAAGATTAGATTAGATTAGAAAATCTGAAAAGCCAAATGATTGTGTGTATCTACATTTACCTTGTCTCTGTGGGACTACACACAGGTATATTAATGCCCGTTGTTTTCTTTTTGTTTATGCAATTTAAGAGATGTAAAACAAATTCTATAATGAATTAATTCACTCATTCATTTCCCTTTCTCCTTAATCCAATTAAGGGTCAGCATCACAGGGTGCCAAGTGGGAAACAACCCTTGGTGGCAGTCAATCACATCAAGTGACCTAACACATGTCTTAGAAACATGTGAGGAAACCCACAACAGGAGTCAAACTAGGGATCTTTGGAGCTCTGTGAGCACAATTTATACAACACCCATAGTGGAATATAGTTATCACTTACCTAGTTGATAAATTGCCCCAGTATTCTTGCGCTATGATTTTCTAGACAGTCTGTATAGATCACAAAGAAGCCTAATAGCACATGTAAAACTGTGCAAGCTCATACACACTAATATAATTTGTTTTGAGTATTTTTAATAAGTAATACCTATATTCGGGCATCACCCTGCCTGCAAAAAAGCACAGCAAACACCATCATTAATATAATTACAATGACCTAATTTACAGTATTGTGTAGTGGCTTAGTGTGTATATAAATAATTTTATAATTGTGTATCTCATGGCTACAGTCACTGCCTGTGTTGTTTAAACAATTCATATATCTCAATTCTTATATTTCTACCCATAATTCATTTGATTGCAGCTTTAGTTTAATACTTTTTCTGGACTTTCTTGTGTTTAAATCAAACATTACTGATTTCTGGCTGATTACTTATTTGTCTTTAGGAGTTCATGGGCCTAACTTGCAGAGTTAAAGTGTAGCTACTTGCTGTTTTGTGTTGCGTGTGTGAGAGAGGCTACTATTTATGCTGGTATTTTTTTGCCATGCTTGGTTTACATATTTGTAATGTTAGATACATGTTTGAGTTTGGATGCCAAATATTCATTACAGTTGCTTTCTTGTTAATAAACTAGTATGCTGCTTTTTAAAGCTATAAACAGTTCTAGTACAGTCTTCCATATAGTACTAGAAACCCTAGTGCCTATGCAAAATCACAATTCTCTGTTAATATCCTTACTTTTATTCTATGCACATTTTCATAAATTAAATCTACACATTTACACATTATAAAAAATCCGATCAGTTATTAAACTTTTATTAGTAAAATGCCCAGTATCAGCATCTTCAAAAAATCATTATAAACATGCAATCACCTTTCATATCACACAACTGACTATCTTGCCCCTGCCCACATCAATGTTTTGGTTTTGATTACTTTAGAATAAAACCAGCTTTCACTTGAGGTTTTAATCAGTAGTAGTGCATGGCAGCACAGATCATTCACCATGTTTGAAAAGGTTCTTTCAAAAGGGCATACAGAAAGGCTTGAAGGTTTTAGCTATCCTACAGAGTAGCATTCAAAATGTTATTAACAAATGGAAGTGTATGATACTACCAACACCTTTCCTAAATTAGGTTGTCCCTTCAAACTAGATAGCTGATCCAGGATAATTCTGATCAGGGAACTTTTCACAAAGCTTGTGGCACTTTGAATACAATTCACAATATATAACATACAATTTATATTTCATACTAGGTGAGATTGTTGACACATGCACAAACTAATATCAGATACCTTACACAAAATCTATACAAGAAAAAGGTCTCACATTAAGTCTGTTTAGTGCTGCTTATGCCAGATGTCAAAATGTTTAAAGATAGGAAAGTGAATGTCACAGAGAACCCGGTCAAAGCCAAAGGGTATCTGTGGATACTGTTGATTTGAATAGAGTAGTCCTTTGCCAATCATCGTTAAATCTGACTGAAACCAAACAAAAAAGAAAAATAGGCAAATATTTAGTTTAGGAAATTGATAGAGACACATGCATATAAACTGACGACTGTAACTAAAGGTGGATTAAATAATAGATAACAATAATAATAGTCAGTGACATATTAAATTATTTTCCAACTATTTTTTCTGTTTCTTGAAATAAGGTTTCTGTGCTTTTTTTGTTAATTGAATGTTGTTAGGTAAAATGTGTAAATGTAAGTAGAAAATATGTTTATAACGGGTTTTGATTTCCAGCTGACTATTAAAGAGGTATGCTGATTTTCTATAGGTACAGTATCATCCTTGGCCTTGTAATTGTAATAGTAGTATAATATTCGTATTAAGTAAGTAAATGCAATATAACCACATGTTGCATTACAGCTCCTATGCTTTAATTAATTTAAGATGTTTTTGTGAGATGTGAAATTTAAGATATTTTACAATGCAGACATGTAGAGATGGGAGATCCTTGTCCATTTACTAACTAAATGGGAATATTTATGCATGTGGACTCCCTTACCTCTTATCCTGGTTATTAAACTTACTTCTGTCAAACTATTGTTAAACGGCCATGGGAATATTACGTATTTAGTTAATTGAGAAGGCACAAGGAACAGAGGAACAGAGGACTAGTGCAAAAACACTAGGCAAAGAGCAGAGTGGTGTGGGATACTATGTAAACAAAAAGAAGTGAGGCAATAGACATTTCCTGTTGTTCTCAATGATAAATCAAATTTCGTGCTCTCATTTGATGGGCAGAATGTCTGTCATCTAAATCACACCTCTTTTAGCTGCCCAAACAGGAAATTCCCTCTGTTTTCCTGTAAAACCTTGTACAGAATAAATGCTCGATGGAGCACAGATAGGTGTTTGATGGAATGTTTAGACACAGTTAAGACTACAGCTGCAGCAATGTGACTGCAAGCTGCTGCAGATCAGCTTTACCTGTTTTATGGTACTATATACATGTGTGTATATTAAACACAATAACTTTAACCATTCTGTTATTTTAGGATACTTCAAAACTTTTCACCTAGTGTGTTATGAGATATTTCATTCCTAATTTTGATGAGTGGTATATTTTGATTCATTAAAGGTTTCATCCTCCTAAATTCAAATTAAATAGATTTTACTTTATTGTTGTCACATTTGGTTTTCTTTGATTAGTAAAACCAAAATCTATCTTATCTAATCTAGATGCACAGTTATTGTCCTGTCTGTTTTATAGGCATGTAAAGTCAGGTCTCTGTGTTTTTTTTCCCCCTCATTTCCTTTAATATTTAATTAAATTAGTTCTGTTCAGTGCCTCTTATTTAAACAGCTTCTTCTGAGAGCCTAAAAGAAACAGATGAGGAACATGTTTTAACTGCTGTTGTGTTTTTCCCTTAAATCCCTCAGTATAACTGCTGCTTCTGGATCAGCCTAGTCAAATTGGCTGTTTTTCACAGCAACTGAGATCACTGTGGGCCAAAATACATTTTATCCTAGATTAGCATTCCTCTTCACTTTGCTCTGCCATGCCATAAATGGTAATGCGTGCTGTGTTTCATGATTGGTTGATGAATACAGCTAGAATGCATCTTCTCTGAATAAGTGCCATTTTTGTAACAAAGCTTGTGGAATGGAAATCAAATTGAGTATGGGCTGATACTGTAGTCCTGCCACGTAAGAAGCTTACTGGCTTGCCATTAATGGAGCTCACAGTCATGAGGCTCAAAGTGTGAGAGAGGTGTTGGAAGGGTTTAGAGCAACTCATGATGAGCAGAGCATGCCTTTGGATTTGCTATTCATAGGAGAGATGTGTAGATAGGCCTGATGTCTCTCTCTGGCAGCTCGTAGTCGTAATCCCGATGACAGCAGTGGTGAGGAGTTCCTCCAGGTCATGTAGATAGAGAGGGTGCAGGGGGAAGGAGAGAAGCGCAGAGAGAGGGAGAGAGGGAGAGAGGGAGAGAGGGAGAGAGGGAGAGAGGGAGAGAGGGAGAGAGAGAGAGAGAGAGCGAGAGATCTCTAAACAGAGGTGCTGTGTGTTTGAACTGTTTGGGTTTCAGAGCTCTGATTGATAGTGTTATGATCCTCTCTGATAGCAAAAAGCTTTTTTACCCTGCACAGACCTGACGCTCTTGGAAGAGTTCACACAAATGTGAGGCCTTGAAAGTCTACACTTTTAATTAGAATTAACAGCAAGTGATGCGCTCTAAAGTGGTCAAAGAAATACCAAGAAACTGGATGGGGTAGCACCAACATAATGGGGAATAGACACTAAATATTTATAAGGACAAAGTTTTATTATTAGGAAAACAATGCTTGTGGTTTACTTTTGTCTATAGGAATTATAATAACATTTAATGGCAACACAAATTTGTGTGACTTCCAGGGAATTCCAAATTAGGAGGGAAAAGTATTTTCCCACAAGATTTGCTCTAGGGGCTGGATTACGGGTCACTCAAAAGAAAACATACAGCAACTGTGTTTTTAACCCCCCAGGCATAATATTGGGGGGAAACAAATCACTAAGAACAAAATTTCTTAATTAAATATTTAGTAGATCTTGAGAAGTTCTTGTGCGATTTCTCAATTGAGTGCTCCCTTTCAAATACACAGTAGGGGTCAAAAGTATGAGACCACTCGAAAAATACTTCTACTTTGCATCTGAAATATTAAAAAAACTGTTTATAATTTTTTAGTATTTTGTATTAACTTAACCCTATAAAGCACTTATGTGAGTAACTAAAGACAGATATACTGTTTGAAATATTGTGATATCATGCTGGGATAACATGGACCATCAGATTTTGTTGAAACCTGTGGCATCCATGCCAGCTCCATGCACACCGTCAGTACGGAAAAAAAGGATAATATTAATTCTAATAAATTCTGAATATTGTGTATAATATAAATGAATCACTTTATGATTTACATGGTAATTATGATTTGCAATGAAAACATAGTATTAGATTTAAAACAATGCTAAATATGAGCATTTTCACTAGTGGTCCATACATGAAGTGTACGCCTTCGTACTTTTTAAGACATAGCAAGATAGTAGTCAACTGACCAGATTTCTCCACGATTAACAAAATATCTCCATCATGGATTCCACATTGGCATGATTAATGGAAAAATTAACACAGATAACACCGGACCTGGCACCAGACCCTAAGAGACCCCTACGAGACACCACATAACCTTACACGCATGTCTTTGGACTGTTGGAGAAAACCGGAGTACTCCGAGTAAAACCACACAGACAGGGGGAGAACATGCAGACTCCACACAGAAAGGACTCAGGCCGTTCCACACTGGGATTGAACCTGGGACCTTTTTGCTGTGATGCAGCAGTGCTACCCACCAAGCAAATCCAATATGTGAAAGCCAATGGCGTTTCATCTTTCATTAACACAACTATGAACAACATATCATATTATGCACAAAACAACAGTGTTGGTAAGTTAACAGGCTTCATGAACATGTCATTGCAAGATCATCAGCTGGTTAGCTTGCTGGGTAGACCTCTTCATAAACATGTCAGTGGCAATATGCTTGAGCTAGGGCGTTTATCCCTAACTGTTGTGGAATCTGAGATCAGTAGTTAAATGTCAGTAGATAAAATCTATAGTGAGCACTAAGTGAGAACTTTTCCCCACTATCCAGCATGTGATGAGTATTCTTCAACAAATAAATAGAAAAGTATTATTACAGATTATTACCCACCTCATTAGCTAATGTGCTAATTTTAAAACCCTCCATAACAGGCTAGTAACATGTTAGTGCTCACACATTGACACTGACTAACAATCATGGGAATCCTGGAGAAGGGGGAGTGGTCCTGAATTAGTTTTAATCTTCACGATGATGGGCAGTGTTATAATAACATAAACGGGCGCTTAAACATAGTTATATATAGTTATTTCGGATTCACTAAGGAAAACACAAAAACTACAGGGATTAGAGCTATTCTATTAGCCTATCATCTGACATCTGTATGACATCATAACATTGTGGGAGACTCTGTGAGGCAGTGGGAGAGAGAGGCACAGTAGGGGATATACGTTTCCTGTGGTTCTCTATAACTCTCAGAAAACTAAATTTAGTGCCTCTGTAGTTCGATCTCCGACTTGAACTTGAACTGGGAAGAGTCTTGTTGAATTTGTTTGTCTTCTCACACTGCCTCTGGGTCAGAGCCCAAATGGTCTGCACAGCATAAACACTAAGGGAACACTGCATTTCCAATTTGGGTTCTATAGGATACAGTTTTCTGTGGGTTCCCAGGCTGAGGTTTCTAAAAGTAGATGTAATCTTCATCCTTTCTTTCTCTC
>JAUZSV010420542.1:0-10790 GCA_034780495.1 Parotocinclus cesarpintoi
TCGGACAAGTGTGAGGTCCTGAGCACTCTGAAATATGGTTTGTCCTGTTTCTGCAGCTAAAAAACACCCTCATAGCATGATGCTTCCACCACCATGCTTCACTGTTGTGATTGTATAGGGCAGGTGATGAACAGTACCTGGTTTTCTAACATACAGCTTAGAATTAATGCCAAAAAGTCCAATCTTTGTCTCATCAGACCAGAAAATCTTATTTCTCATAGTCTGGGAGTCTTTCATGTGTTTTATGGCATACTCTATGCAGGTTTTCAGCTCTGTAGAGCCACTCTTCCATAAAACCCTGACTGGTAGAGGGCTGCAGTGATAGTTTGTGGAACTTTCTCCTACCTCCCTACCGCATCTCTGAAGCTCAACAACTTCTTCAGGTTCTTCTTTACCTTTCTCACCAAGGCTCTTCTCCCACGATTGCTCAGTTTGGCTGGACGGTCAGGTCTAGGAAGATTTCTGGTCATCCCAAATTTCTTCCATTTAAGCATTATAAAGGCCACTGTGCTCTAAGGAACCTTGAATGCTGCAGAAATGTTTTTATAACCTTGGCCAGATCTGTTTTTTTTCCACAAGTCTGTCTCTGAGCTCCTTCAACCTTACGATTCTCATTTGCATTGACATGCACTGTGAGCTGTGAGGTCTTATATAGACAGGTGTGTGTGCTTTTCTAATCAAGCTTAATCAGTTCAGTTAAACACAGCTGGACTCCAATGAAGGAGTAGAACCTTGTCAAGAAGAATTCCCCTTCTCCTAGCTTAATACCTGATTAATAATGAATTGGCTGCAGTTATTAATGATATTCTTGACAGTTTCTTGTCCTGTAGATACAGTTACACCATCTAATGATCAGGGAGAGGTCGTAAAACCACGAAGACCTGGACTACCAAGAGGATTTTGGGGTCGACGTCGAATTGATAAGGTATTTTGATATAATGGTCTGTATTAATGTTATTACCTTCAAGTACATTGCTATAAATGTTGTTAAATCATAATATCGTAAACCATGAACAAAATAAATATACTGCTCACAAATATTATGGGATACTTGAATGAAGTCTCATAATTATATGTTGCCTAATTTTTGTGACCCGTGTATATTTACACTTCATATGTATACAGATTCATACATCTTCACACTTGCCGTAGTAATGTCAGAACAATTTATATATCTAGTCACATGCACCAATTTTATCTTTTTATTCGTGGTTAATCATATTTTTTGCTTTGCGTGTTATTTTGCACAGTTTTTTTTAATTATTATTTTTTTTATAAACCACTTTTAACGGTGACTAGCTGGGGGTGTACCACAGTTGATTGTTTTTGACTGTGTTTTAATTGTACTTTTAACTTTGTTTAAATTTTATTTTTTAAATTTCATTTTATTATTATTATTATTTTAAATTCTGTAGAGCACTTTGAATTGCCTCGTGTATAGATGGTGCTATACAAATAAAGTTGCCTTACCTTACCTGATTATAGGTGAGAGAGAATATGCAGGTAGTGCGGGAACATATAAAGCAGTACTACATGCAGTAGGAGAAGCACATACAATTATCTAGCACAAAGTCTCATACACAACTTCAACTGAATTAGAACAGTCTGTAATTAGAACATTGCTCTAATTAAGCATGCGAGCGCGAAAGATAAGCTAGGTACTTAGACACACAGTGCAGATGGTCTACTCTTTACTCTTGCAACATCCAAAGTTAAGACAAGTATTTACTCCCTTTTTAAATGTATTGTTATTAAGACATTGGCTGAGAAAACGGCGTTTACATTTATAGGGTAAGTGGAACTGATAAAAAAAAAAAAAAAACATTTGCCAGTTACAGTTATAAGGAGGGAGCTCAGAAGCAGGTCCTTACTGACCTCCCATGTCTTCCTCGTTCCCAGAGCTCAGCGGAACACACAACACCTAGCATTCTGGCCGCACTTGCTAATGGCTTTGCACAGCGGGAGAGGCAGATACCGGCGGCAGCGCACAAAATCCGAGTTGACTTTAAGGTTTGTGTTGCATCTATAGACTAGGAATAATAGACAAGATTCTTTTAATTGAAATAGATCTACAATTCATTTGTTTTCCTTTTTTTTTTCAGGAGGACTGTAACATTCAGAATGTGTGGGCGATGGGGGGACTAAGTATTCTGACATCAGTCCCGATTATGCTGGAGTGTTTGTGTCTGCTCTGTGCTAGCAAAGGCCATCATGATGTAAGTGCATACAATTACACGTAATTTAAGACATGATGAGTATTTAGGACCTTTAAAAAAAGCCAACAGTCATGTCTTTTTCAGGCTATTAATTGTTTGTCTATAAACACTTCTCCTAAAGTTTAGTCTGTGGGGGTATAAAACCTGTCAGCTTAACATTCATGATGTCACAGAGATGCTTGGACTGATGATGCAAATTTGACAAGCGATCATTGTCTGAAAGGGCAATATCATAACCCTCTCACTGTTACGGGTGGTACAGTGGCTTAGTGTAGCACTGTTGCCTCACAGCAAGAAGGTCACGCATATTGAGTCTTTTCTTTGTGAAGTTTGCATGTTCTCCCCATGACCACATGGTTTTACTTGGGGTACTTTCAACGCAGGGGCCTTTTAATGCTGTTATCTTTGCATTTTATATTTGGCAGACACCATTAAAACCAATATAATCTTACACAACGGCTTGGGTCTTGCTCAAGGAGCCAACAGTTGCAGAGGTGGGGTTTGAATCCTGGACCTTCTTCATAGTCCAATTACTTAGCAGCCGGGCTAACCCCACAGTTGGTAACATATAGTGAATAAGAGACTTGGGTTATAAAATAAAAGTGCCCCAAGTTATCATGCAGGTCTCATATGCATCTGTTTATTTAGAAATATTGCTTTTGTTCACCCCTATTTGAAGAAGCTTGCCTCTTATTCTCAGGAAAGTGAATTTCTTCACTTTCTTTATCATGACCTGTTTTGTTTTTTTAGTGGAATTGTTTATGTTTAGTTTTTGGCATGCATGTCTTATTGAGCCTCACTGTAGCCATATGTTTAACAAGTGTAAAAGAAGATTGAAGATTTATTGCTAAATTGCGATTGCTCATTTGATTGCTAAATACTTTGCTTGGTCTTTTGGTGCAGTGTTTTTTTATTGCAGTTGCTTAAAGTGCAGTAGTAAGAATGTACCAACAGTGAGAATCCTGTCTTTCAGATGATTTTTTGTCAGGTGTGCTGTGAGCCCTTCCATCGCTTCTGCCTTGCCCCAGATGACCGGCCACAGAACGACAACAAGCAAAACTGGTGTTGTAGGAGATGCAAGTTCTGTCATGTCTGTGGCCGCAAGAGCAACCACGGAAAGGTACTAATTAATACTGATTATGGTGCATTGTATTTACAATTTCAAAAGGAAGCCAGACTGCAATCTTGTGCCTTTCATTTGACCATAGCCAGTGATTCAGTGCAGAAGGTGCCTTTACTGCTACCACCCGTCCTGTCTAGGACCAACGTATCCTAAACCAGTCAAGTGTAGTGCGGCTTGGGTAAGCTGCTGTCTTGTGTAGTTTCACACGTTTACACATACATGTCCATTGCATATGTTTTAAAATGCATCTGGCATTGCCTAATTTTCTGTATTATTTTGGTGTAGGTGTGCATGTTATGTATTCGATGCAAGAGCTGTGGCGTGACTCCGGGGAAATCCTGGGACATGGCTTGGAATCATGAGCTCAACCTCTGCCCTGACTGTAGTGACCTTCACAAAAAAGGTTTTGTCTTATTTAACATGTTCATAAAAATCCCTTGGTTGTTCATACAGTTGCCCAGCAGTGGCGCAGCTCACTTTATTAGGAACACCTCCTTATTTCTATGTTTATTGTCCATTTTATTACTTCCACTTACCTTTTAAATGCCTTTTGTAGTACTGCAGTTACCAACTGTAGTCCATCTGGTTTTCTATATACTTTGTTAATCTCCTCCATTCTAATAGTCAGGACAACCATAGTACCAGCACAGAACAGTTACTTATTGGGTGGTGGATCATTCTCAGATACAGTAGTGCTGCTGGAGTTTTTAAACACCACATCTAAAAATGTCCAGCCGCCAGTGTCCTGATGAAGGATTAGAGAATCTCTAACACAAACTGTACAACAACAGATAAGCTGCTGTACTTGATGTTACATCTACAAGACTGAGCACAATGGTAGCTCTGTATAATAAAGTGCTTAGCATGTGAACACTGAATCGAGCACAGCAGTGCTGCTGGAGCTTTCAAAAACAATCATACAAGCAAAATACACACTATTGAAATTCTGAGAATAATTCACCACCTGATCTGTGGTGGTCCTGTAGAAGCCATGACCATTAGATAATAGAGTAAAGGGGACAAACAAAGTATGTAGAGAAACAGAAGGACTACAGTCTGCAATTATAGAAATATGAAGTGCTTCTATATGATAAGTTAAACTAATGAAATGAACAATGAGTGTAGAAACATGGAGACATAGCTAGTCTTCTAACATAAGTGCTCTATTCCTTTGCGAATCTAGATTTTTTTATTGAATGCCAAATGTTTTTATTTTGTCAGCTCTTGTTTATATTTTGTTTATAAATATTTTATAATTAAAAATATTAAAAATATTTTAAATGTTAAAAATATTTTGTGTTTTATATTTGCAGTGTTTATTGAGCAGGCAATAAACTGCCAATCGCAACACCCAATCCTTAGTGCTGTGAAACAAATATATAAATGACCATCAAATATTTAGCCAAGTTACATGTATGCTATTTAGCATTTGCCCTACTTGGCGACTTGCAGCTGACACAATATTACAATCCAAGCAGTTGTGGCTTAAGGGATTTGGTGGAGGAGCCAACAGTGGCAGCTTTGCATAGGTGGGATTTGATCCCTGGACCTGCTGGTCCATAGTCCACCAAGATTCCACAGTCCCTCTGTTCATTATCTCATAAGCCTACAACTTTGACATGAAGTATATCCTGGACCACCTTTTAATTGGAGCAAAACTACCCAGGAAGGCTGGAATTATGTGGAAATTCTAATTTTGCAGGTAACTTTTGCACAGTGTGCCTCAAGTGTTACAGTGACCAGGAGTTTGACAGAAAAATGATGCAGTGTGCGTGCTGTGCCCACTGGGTGCATCCCAAGTGCGAAGGACTAACAGGTTAATATTTTTGTTTGTTTCCAAATCAATACAGTGTTCCCTCATTTATTGCAGGGGTTACATTCCAGGACCAGCCGCGATAAACGAAAATCTGCAAAGTAGAGACACTATATTTATTTATTTCTTCACTAATTTAGCCGTTGAACTTGCAGAACGTTTGGGTGGCATCGTAGGGTTTGATTGAATTCAGTCTATAATGAAACTTTCACAAACAGCAAACACAACACCACAGACAAAAACTTGTAATGTCGGCAAGTAGCGACTCAGACGGGCGATGCTCTAGTCTTACTTTTCATTTTTGGTGAGTATTCATCCGCTGAGTAAATACGCTATTTTAGTGTTTTTAACTGTTGAGTAATCAAGCAACACGCTGAAGTAATCGAACATTCTCTTTACTCAACATGCCATACATCACTCTCGTATCACACATGCTCCGTCCGTACCGAGCTTACAGCATGTCATATCCTACACATTGAGTTAGATACAACAGCTATTTACTGTAAATCGTAATATTTTCTGATATATAACATTCCTTTATTGTTAGAATTAATATTTTTTAGATATTTGTATACATTTTGTGATTTTTTTTTTTTCCAAATGTAAAAGTTCCACGAAAATCCATTAATATTTAAAAAAAACCCACGATGCACTGAGGGAGCACTATTTTTTTTTTATTTTTTTTAATTATTATTTTTTTGTCAAATGCAAGCATTTTTTCAGGTTGTAAAAAATCTTTTGCAATGTATGCTTTCAGATGTACAACATTCATCTCTATAACCCCATATTTGTCTTCTACATTAGATGATTTGCATGAGATTCTGAAAAGATTGCGAGGAAAAAGCCTGGTGTTCTCCTGTGCAACCTGCAGTAAGAATTTCCCTAGCGGCTGGCAAGGGGTGGTCCAGGGTGTGCTTCGTAGTGGCTTGGAAAAGGTCATGAATGGCTTGCAGAGCTCACCAACTACCGCTCACCTACAGATGTGCTCAGAGGTGAAGTTCCCTAGCACGTTCCATGTGCATGTTTATGATTTGTCTTTATTTATTTCTGCTAAAACATAGCAAAGTCATTAACAATTTTTTTTTTTTTTTTTTACAAATTTTGCAATGTTTACACCTGAACAGTGTAAGACATGTCCTGACTCAGCGAGAAGAAAGGGTAGGAATTTGGTTTGTGATCTTCGTGCTGTAGCAAAGAAGCTTGAGGAAGGCTTGTACACTACACTGGTGAGTCTGCTCATCTTCAGTTACTTCAAGAAGCCTTAAAGTATAAAGTGGGAAAAAAAAATACCGTTTGGTTGAATTTGGTTCCCTGATTTTGTTAATCGTATTTTTTGCATTGGAAACATTGTTACATGCATTATATATTCACATGGTGTTAGACAGACATTAGTTTATGCATTTGCCGTTTCTGTTGCCTGTATTAACTGTTCAGCTCTTTATTCAAGATAACTTTGACTGGATTGGTCATTAGATATATTATTTATATATTTAAGCCTCTATGTATTTTAATCTTCAGCACTTATGTAGACGCAGAACTAATAGGAATCGTATGTAAAGTATCTAATGCTTTCTTTTGTGCTGTGGTCTTGTTCGTTCAGGCCTGTTTTGATTCCACCAACCAAAAATAACTTGTATTGTTTTTACTTTTTTTGTGGGTACCAATTGTCTTTATTTAGCATGTTTTATGCTATATTTTTGGACAGAAATCATTTCATGAAGATGTGGTCATGGTAATGGTAAGAAAGCTACGGCAGACAGAAGCACTTGTAGAGGTTCAGAAGTCCACGGCACAAGCCAGAGATTTCTATATAAAGGTAGATTTTGAAGTCTGGAAACCTTTTGATTGTGTAGCTCTATAACCCAGATAGCCTTAACCATTATGTTTATGAACTTTTGTCTTATTATGCGCATGTATGTTTTAACAGTTATTAGAGCAGACATTCAGTTGGTTCAACAGTCAAGACCCTAAAGTGTGGAAGTATGATGTAAAAGAATTCCCAAGGTCTGTACTTGTGCTTGTGTTTCTATATAAAGTGGATTGTTTTTGGTGGGGGGGTCTTCAGGCTATTTGGCTATTTGGCTATTTGTAAAGCGTCAGTATGTAATGCAGTGATTGTTTTTGTACGTGGGAAATGCGGTATTAGAGCTTGTCTTAAGACCATTTAACGTCAGGACAGATTTAAAGTCCAGTATAAAATGTGTATTGGTAGGGCAGCATCTTGTTTATTAAAGTCTTTCAGCCCTGAATTAATTTTAATGAAGTAAAAAAAACCGCAAAAGGTGTATTTAGATCAACTTAATATGCAGGCATGAAAAATGTCATTGGATAGCAGTAAGTAAATTGCTTAAGAAGTGGTGTTACGTCAGGGGAGCCCTTGAGAATACACACACCTGTTAAGAGGTGTTATCTTGGGATTGAGGAACTCATGGCGACATGAATTAGCTGTGTTCTAATGAGAAACGATAATGGCTGTCAGACAGATGGGACATTCTGTTTCCAAATTTGTGCGAGCATTTAACATTCCTTAACCTGCAATATTAGAGGTGTACTGGAAATGCATCAAATAAGGCATTACCACCAACAGTGGACAGCGCAGTGGCCACCCACGGGTGCTTAATGACCAGCAGAATCAGGCTGGAATTGTTCCCGTAAACAGATAACAGCGACTCTGACAGAAGTGGCATCCACGCTAAATGAGATATGAGTTGTTTAGCTTACTTGGACGGTTGATTTCTCAACCCTTAGTGGTAGAAGACAGAGTTGTAAAAGTACCTTACCATGTTTTTAATATTTGTTGTGAAAAGTTTCACGTATGTATAAGGAGTTAGGGCTGCAACGTAGATGGTAGAGTTCCATTTTTGTTTTCTCCAGTTCCAGTTTTGGTTTGGTATTAAGATTATCAGAGATGAAATCAATTCAACTGGACTTACCTTTTTTTGTGTACACAAATACACCCTAGTATTATTTTTAATAATTGCATTATATACAAAAACTACATTTGTTTTGAAGTCATATGCTCCCAGAAGCAATCATTCCACCTTCTGAAGAGCACAGTTATGCCCAGTGGTTGGTTGGGCAGGAAGGTGTCATTACCACGGCAAAGAGGAATCAAGAAAACATTCCTCTGAACGCACAAGGTAATGTTTCAAAAGTTCCGTAAAAGATGTCATATCAGATTGTGTGGCTAGCACGCTTTATCTGTGGGTTTGCTCATCTAAATATGCAATCGGCCGTGTGTTTGGGGGGAGGGGAGGAATCCAGAAATGTCCAGTGTATATGTACCATGATCTGAAGTTTCTCTGCAGTCTCTTGTTTGTGTATTTGCCTTGTGTCTCATTTCTTTACCTCAAAATCATGTCCAGTAGCCAATTATTTGCAAACAATCCCAATGTCTTTTTGTATGCATTTTGTAATGTATTTTGTGTTGTATTTGTTTCCCAGCTGCAGGCTCTCAAAATGATAACAATTCAGCTAGAGATGAAAGGCAGTGTTCCCTCTGTCAGCAACAGGGTGATGCCAAACCCAGTGTAAGTTGTCCCTTCTGTTGGTTTTCTACAAAGACTCAGTTTTCTGTCCAAGACTACAGATATACACAAAGGGCATGTGGCTGCAAGTTTTTATTCCAACCAAGTAGAAATCCACATCTGTCAGATATGAAGTTATTTTCGGAACTAGGCTACACGTGGAATTGGGGGTAGTGTTGAATGAAAACCTGCAGCCACACTGACCCACTATGAATAATGTGTTTCTCATCAGAAACGTAGAATCTGACTTCTCATTGCATTTCTAGGAGGCTGGCAGGCTGCTGTACTTGGGGCAGAATGAGTGGGCCCATGTGAACTGTTGCATCTGGTCAGCTGAGGTGCAGGAAGCAAAGGGAGCGTTGCTGCACGTCTACAGTGCTGTGGCAAGGGGGCGTTTTATGGTAACTATTCATACATTTGGGTCATTAACGAGGTCATAATACATGCATATAATGAACAATGTAAAAGGCCTCTTTTCAGATCATTGAAACCGTTTTCTCTCTGCAGCGTTGTGAGTGGTGTGGCAAGGCAGGAGCAACAGTGGGCTGCTGTCTCTCGTCATGTCAGAGTAATTACCAATTCATGTGTGCGCGTGCCAGTAACTGCGTCTTTCAGAGTGATAAGAAGGTCTACTGTTGCAAACATCGTGATCTCAACAATAACAAGGTTCAATAGTGCTGTTTTGTTTTGGTCCATTTTCATGAAAGTCTTCGGTTCTTCATACACAATTGCAGTGTTATGAGTTATAAAAGTATTTCTTGTTTTTACAGATAATTAATGGGTTTGAGGTTCTAAGACGAGTCTACATAGATTTTGATGGTATTAACCTCCGAAGGAAATTCTTAACCGGATTGGAACCAGAGTCAATTAACCTGATGATCGGTATGTAAATCGGTGACAATATATGTACATTTATTACCATGTATTTTGTTATATTATTTAAATAATTTACAAGTACATTTTGTATAGCGTGCAGGTTTGTTATATAAGGTTAGATGCATTCATAAACTGTGGAAAAAAAAAAAAGTATTGCAGGTTTTATGTATTGCATGCATGTCTACAGGTCACTATGTGGCTTGTCGTCCACAGTCCCAGTTTCTCTGATTTTGGCTATGAGGGATGCAACGGTGCTGTGTGAAATTGTTTATCTTTCTGGGTATAGGTTGTTGAAGTCTGCAGCGATGATATGGCAGCTGTGTTACCCAGACATCAGAATCCTCAATTCCATCTTTAGTTACCTCTGATGAACAACACAATTCTGAAATTTTTGATGATAACTTTTGAACTATGAGATATTGCCAATCTGATTGAGGCAGTGATTTCTTAGACAATTCTATTCGTCTTTGATATGCTACTTGACCACCTTCCCACATGAAAAACATGCCTGTGATCAAATATGGCAGCTTTCAAGATGGTGGCCATACTCCAAAATAGCCTAAAAGATACGACCCTTCAACCATTACTTGCTGGGGTATTCACATATTTTCCATTTTGCTTCTGAAATAAAAGGGTGTGTGTTTTGACCTACCCTCTATAGAGAACAATAAGCTACTTTGTAAGCTGATAAGCTGAATTGCTTACTGAAAAATACTGTAATTATCAGTGTGTTGGTGTACTTGCAGTACTCTAACTGATAAGTTATTTTTCATTTTTCATTTTATTTTTTATATTTTTGCAGGTTCCCTGCAGATTAACCAATTAGGCGTGCTGACTGAGCTGTCTGTAAATGCAGGGAAATTGTATCCAGTGGGTTACCAGTGAGTATTTTGTGTAACATTTACTTGACAATGGCTTAGTGTAAGTAAGAATGTGAGAGGGTGAGTACTTGACTGCTGCTATTCATCCTGGGTCTTATAGTGCAGAGAAATCCCAAAAAAACATGCTTTGAAACAGTCCGTGCACATTTGATTGACCTGGATGTTGCGATAAATCAGTTCCCTTATTACTTGAGTAAGAGTGAAGAAAAAACACACAAAACAAATTACAAATGTCACCAGCTCATGAATGGGATTATTTTAATGGCAGCTACACATGCAGTGGTGTGAAAAAGTGTTTGCCATTTTCCTCATTTCCTGTTTTTTTTGCATGTCTGTCACACTTAAGTGTTTTGG
>JAUZSV010420553.1:0-10789 GCA_034780495.1 Parotocinclus cesarpintoi
TTTACTGTTGCCTTTATATCAGCTCGAGCCAGTCTGGCAATTATCAAAGTCACTTAAATCACATTTCTTTGACAAATTACGGATTACCAGGGAGGCAGAAACCTCGTTTATTTTCCAGTACAGGGTTTATTTCAAAATGTTATCCAAAAAACGACATAAAGAATCAAAAGTTCAGTCTGTAAACAAACATTTTACTGGCCCAACAGAAGCAGCTATTTAGTGTTTGTTTTGGCTGGGTGTCTTATTAGCACCCTGTCAGGTATTATAGGGGTTAAATTAGGCTTTTAAATGGTCAGACGGGGCTCCGTTGTTGCCTGATCTTTCCCTTTGGTTTAGCTGGTTTACAGAACAGCGATTACTGGGTTTGTATTATTATTGTTTTTATTAATATTTAAATCAGACAAAAAGCAGAGGTCATAAAGAGCCGAATTACTTTAAACATTTAGAAATATTGCTGCATTTCTTCCTGGACTTTGAACTCATCTGATTATCTAATCACGCCCAAAAAGCAGTCGATCCAAAACCAAACCAAACAAACCTTAAAGTTTCTGTCTTTGTGGGTCTTGTAACGGTGGAGGAAGCCGTTCGTTTGAATCCTTCAATCCAAACTTTCCATATCCGATATTTTTGGATAGGTTGCCAGGTTGCAACAGAAATCACCCAGTTAGCCTGCAGCAATGCATTTAAACGTAGCAGGAGCAACACATAGCTACTCATTCCTTAAACAACGTTTTGGAAAAGATCTCGATGTGTTTTACGAAGAGGCAAATTATTGCTACAATCAGAAAAGAAGTAAAGTAAGGAAATGCCGAAATGAAAAGGAATTGGATTAAGAACTGTCTGGCACATTATTTATATGTTATAACCCTAAATAAAAACAGACCGGCGTAATCGGGGTCGGTTCTTTTGTGGCACCTTGTACAAGACAAGCAAAAAACATAATACCAGACAATCCGTTTTATTTTGGTGCAAGAGAACACAGGGACAGGAATTCTTATTCAAGCATGATGTCCTTCTATAAAAATGGCAAATATTTTAAATTAGATCCAGGCTTTGTGTAAAAACAAAAGCAGAGGAAGTTGGATTGTTAAAAAGCACGGCCAGTCACGACAGGAATGCTCAGAACGGCGAAAACACCGACGCACAAACAACCGCCACGGCTTCGTTACAACAAAAGCTAAATTCCACTTTTGTTATATCTGGACTACGGGGCAAACAAAAGCAAGGTGTTACGTTCTGTCCAGAAATAGCACTATAGAACCGTAACCCAGGTCACCTAAACTGTTTAAACACGTTTTAATAAATTCCCTAACATCCCTCTCTTTACTTACTGAACCACTGACGATAAAAGTTTAGAAACGTCTTCATTTTAGAACCAGCGTTATAAACGATTCACAATTATCCAATGAAACCCGACGGCCTTGTTGATTAAAAACCCCATCTCTGAACAGCCACTTCTTTTTGACTTACAACCCACTATGCCCTCTTTTCCATATTTCTAGTACATATTGTCCTTTTTTAATCTTTAATTATAATCCTGTCAGCAGCAGCAGGCCCCTTACAGTCTGCGTCTGCGCCTAATAGCAGCCCTCGCCTCCTCCGTTGCGCCTGCCTTGTAATGATTGCACATGCTTACAGACATCAATTGAAACACATCGGACAAACGACAAGACGGTACACAAACGAAACACCCTCCCCGGTGTGAAACACACACTTGTGAGCCGCCCTGGACGCCTCGTTGTCTCTAAGAGCGCGCCTTAATATGATAGTAAAGATAATTAGGGTATGTGTTTGATTAAACTGATAGCTAAAGAGATGCTTTATCAGGTTCTGAGAACAGTGGAGGATCAGAAAATCTTAATAGCTATTTATTGTAGAGAGGACAAACACAATTATATCGATGGACAAGCTTTAGTTTGATCGACATCATTCGTATTTCCGTTCAGTAAATAAATCAGGTCTGATATCTAAAGATCCAGTATTCTACCAACAGACGGAAGTCAGAGTGAGATTTCAGGGTGTTAGAACCAAACTACAGGATGTGAAATGGTAAAGTCGGAGTTTGTAGATCATGAGCAGCTCGGTTCGGGTTTAAGATTAAGATCCGGATCCGTAACTGAAGCTCTGATCGATGTTTAATGAAAGACGGCGAGTTTAAACGACGTGCTGGAGGAAATCAGACAGAAAATAAGGATCTGATGAAAGAGACGAAGCTGCTGATGCTGTATAAGCGTCCCGTAACATTTCTGACTGATCCCTAACATCAAAACCAGCTACAAGATCAGTCACTTTATTTTAGTTGACGGGACTAAAACTGATCTTCAGGATCGTCGCTCTTCGGTCGAGCCCTGATTAGGAGCGTTAAGGTTTCGGGACGTTTGATTTTACTCTCCTCACTTTAGAGCTCAAATCCAAATCCTCGTTTGTAATTACGCCTGATGAACCTCGGCTCGTTAGAAGGATCAGGCTCCTCGTTAAGAGCCTCGTCTGACGAATTGAAACCCAAACAAAAATTTTGAAAGTCAGTAGGTTTTAGGAACTTGTTATACTATAATTGGAACATTTCTGCTTTGTTATGTGTGTTTGGTGGAGCAATACTTGAAGAGCTTCAGTCAGAGGGCTATTAGATCTGCCAATCAGATTGCTGCGGTCCATTTTAAGCCCATTTGAACCGAAAAGGTAAAGCCGTATCAGCGCATGGGCGATTTAGGGAGTCATTAGAAAACCTCCTATGGTCCAAATCTTTCCATAACCATGCAAGCAGCTTACAAACAGACTGCTACTGCTGGGCTGAGAGTCATGATCCTTCATTATGAGTCAGAAAAATAATAAATCAAGGAAATAATGGAGTTTTGTTGCAGCTTGTCTGCACAGACGACACGAGACAACACCCTTGCTCCTACACGTATTGTTTACAGCACACCAGCCTGTCGGTTTAATCAATTACGCACGTTATACGCATTAATACTGTTCCAATACTTAGAAATGATCCAATAATTGTAGATAGTATAGGATAAAACGCGGAGGCACGAACACGCTTTAGGGAGATGAATGAATATAATTGCCTGGATGTTTCAATCAGGAAAATGAGACCAACCTTCATTAGGCCTAATTGTTTTATTTGGTTATGCAAAAACAAGCGTAATTCGTTCAGAGTGGGATTTTCGCACCGAAGTGTTTTTTTCCTAGGTGTTCCAGGGATTTAAAGTTATTGAGAAGGGCAGCGGCTGGAGACCCGACAGCGTCTTGGTAGCTGATTTGTAATGAAATCGCAGCTACGTTTGTATCCCGACGTGTTGTTTTAGCACCGGCGTAATGATCACGCTGAATTATTTCAGCCTCTCGATCAGAATGCAACCTGAAAACACAGGAAATGGGAATGCAGATATGAATAAATACTCAAAGCGTTGAAACCGTGGCACGTTTTTAGATACTGTAGACATTGTGGGACGAAGAACGCAAGTTTGAAGTCGTCAACAATGCAACAAATCCAATGGTGGCCTCAGAGTTTTGGACATTACCGCCCGTACACCTTATTCCTAGTGCCCTTTTGTACTTCCGTTGTCGTTTTATTGTGTTATTACCCCTCATGTTGTGTATTGTAGTTGTAGGAAACGCATCAAAATTCAATCGGGCTCACTCAAAGGGAGGTTTTATCCAAGGCGACTCATTCTCAAAATGCAAAATCACCTAATCCGTGCTTGTCAAATGATCAAATGAGACGCGATGACGGTGCCGAACGTCGTTTGCAGGCACGTCTGTCATTTGAAGCGAGGTTTGTCGATTACAGATACGGCAAAGCTGCAATCAATTAGGATTTAGAAAATGTCCAAACTGATTTGGGGCGTCTCAGATCGACAGCGGATGGAACAGGATCTTTCACCCAACCTGAAAAATAATATACAAATCATACACTTAGCCAACCTGGAAATAAAGGCAGGCACACGTTTAACGTCGTAGCTGAACCAAGAACAATGATATTCATAGAAATAATAATAAATATAGTTTTAGTCGCGTCGTGAGTTCACTGGCAACACGTTTTAGGTTCATCAAGCCACAAAACAAAACAGATCAACAGGTCGGATCAGGCAGGTATCGATGAACGGATGAATTTTAATAACGATCTAAAGATCACTTGGAACTCTAACTCCAACATCTGTGAGGATTTAAGAAGATTAATGACTTGGCCTCGTCTCGTCGTCGCCTCAGGTTTGCTTTCATCGCCGAAAATATTTAAAGGTGGAGCGTGGTTGCCAAGAAACGTTTTTATGATTCGTTATTGGAACGCCATCAAATAATCAAATAAAGACGCTGCCCATGCTGTTACGGACGGTCAACAAGCGTGTTTAAAAAACAAACAAAGAGCTGAATGTGAAGCAGAATTTAAGCGGAATGGTGCTTCGGTCACAGCCAGCGCTCCCTTACAAGTCCAGCCAAGTCATTATGCAGATTCGGATCTGAGCTTGAGTTGCAAACGAACATCTGGAAATTGAATTTTTTTCAATTCTGGAAACTTATTTACTGACCAAACACCATAAAGGAAGTTTAGAGGTACTTTATGGTCGTCTGGCGAGGCTGAAGCCATGTTCCTGCTCCATGATTTAGTAAAGTACAAGCAAGATGTTTAATGTTCGTGTAACGTTCCGTGTAATTGCACGTTAAGCAGTCTGGACATAACACCTGCGGGGTTTCCCACTTTTACTTCAATTTCTTGATTTATTTATGCCAGATCTTTCCAGGAGATCAACCATCACTGCAGAACTCTTATCACTTATCCGGCAGAATGTTCAATCTTTTCTATCCCGTACCTTCTGTTGAGGTTCCTGTGTGGCCGTTTTACCATAAAGCCCAGATTGTTGGAGTCCTGCAAAGAGGTTGACCTCCTGGAAGGATCTCTGGAGCTCAGTCTGTCCATCTAAGAGCTCATACACCTTCCTTCTCCTTAGATTCGAAGAATTCGTGGAATGCACGCCTTCTGTGCACGATGTACAAAGTTTCTCTTGTACCCGAATGACGTTAACGCCGTTTGAACATTTCCTTATGATTTTGTTGATGATCTGGAGACCTTCTGGAGCTCTTTATTACTGAGGGACTCAGCATTTTGTGAAAAAATCATAACTAAAACGACGTGACATCTCATCGTTGGGTTTGGGATAAACCTAAGGACGTTTACACAGAAAAGGACGCCCACTACGAAGTCCGGTGGAGGGTCCACCACGAACCATCTAGAAGATCCTGTCCTTATTTTGTTTAATTACAGGTGCTAGTCTACAAACGGACAGCTGGTCATAGCTGGAGGGCAATCCAAATGCCACCCAGAACGCAGAAGCGTCATTGCTGCCAGGGCTTCCAACGCTGCCAGCCAGTCTCTTCACTTTTTTGGCACTCTCGGAACCCAGGGATCGTTTCCACACCTGCTACAGATTTAATGCTTATACCCCGACAAGTTCTGGCATCTTTGCTGAAGAATCTGTTCTTTAACCAGGATTTTTACACCATCCTTTTTAAAGCAGCTTCTGTTCTGGCTGAATGGCTTTGTTCACGGGTACAGGGTATCAGAACGGCCAGCCTCGCGGTCAGGGAAGAGATGCACGAAAGCCGGACGCTCCCCATTCTCCTGGACACCACGGTTTTGAAACGGTTTTGTCGTCCTATCTGTAAGATCAGTCCTATCACGTAGCCGGGAGATGTTCCGTTTAATCACATCACTACTCCATTACAGGAGTTCCCCAAAGGGTCAGTGCTCGGTTCTGTGTGCACGGTTCAGTGATTAGATCACACGGGTTCTATATGGATGGCACGACTTTTGTCATTGCCTCCAACTATCTCGCAGATCTTACAGAAAATATTAGACCGCCTTACTAATGCATCTTCCTGGATAAGAGACCGGCGGCTAAACAGAATTGGTCTACTTACCGCCCAAGAACTTCCCTGAGCTGGAACCTCGCTATCGTTAACGTGTCCCTCACAGTCCAAACGGAACACGGAGCTGTGAAGCATCCCAACACCGATCTTCAGCTATGATTCACCTTTACCATTCATCTGCACCGGCTGAGGAGACCAAGCTTGAACTTCAATCTGGTGCCGAATCAAATTTCCGTAATCTTTTGGAGAACGTGGGGTTAGACGTCGGGTTCAGGAGCAGGAGAGATGGAAAAGCACAGCAGTAGATCACCAACCTGCTGGTAACTCTTCTCAGAACACAGCTTTTCTGATTCTGAAGTGGTTTCTCCAGGTTTTGGACGTTGCATCTTGTTTTTCTTCACAAAAAGGCAGATGATACGACTCGGTGCCACGTGTGGCACGTGCGCCCCTTTCTTATCAGACGGGTGGTTGCTCCGTCGGAGAACAAACCGTTCCACCTTACATTTGATAAACAAATGAAACTCTTTATGATAAAATCTATCAATCCTTGTTACCTTGCCTGCAGAAAGTTATCTTTCCTGACATATTTCATTTCTTTTCAGAAGCCTGCTGCGAGTTTTTCTCCTCCTCCCCCCTTTCATTTTTCCTTTCATTCATTCCGAGGGACACGGCTGCGCCGAAGATGAATTGAGCGCTGCACGCTCTTTCTTCCAGTGCTTTTTCCTCCCCTGCACACAATTTCAACGCCGAACAAGATTAAGCCATCTACAAATTAATGCGCTTGAATAAAGAGCGACCTAATTAAATTTCATAATGGCGTGTTTCGCGTTAAATGAAGTAGTCAGGATTAGAACGCTGGCAACTTTATTAAAGTGACGGATAAATAGGTTTGTTTTTAGCGGGAAACAATGAGCAGGTTTACTCTCTTAGAAGGTCGTTTCGAGCTTTACGTTTGGTTTTGTTAGAGGAGCATCCTCGGTGCATCGAGGGTTAGGCTCAGGGTAAGAGCGAACTGGTGAAGGTGAAGGTGGCATCAGCTGCCCTGGCACAAGCACACACAAGAAGCAGGCTTACAGAGGCTAAAGTATGCCCTGTGGCACCTGTCAGTTTTCCATCACCCAGCTGTCTGGTGGGTTTTTTCACAACCAAAAACTTCTTCCACTTATTTAAGCAGTTCTTAACTTTCCGTACCCGGTTTGTCCTGAGCGGCTCAGGTATGCGTTTTAAACCTCTAGACACTGATGCAGCCAGAAGTATCCGTAAATAAACCCTCCGACTGTGCCGAGGTTTTTACCCTGAAGTAAAAACTGTAAAACCCTCGAGCGCACATCGCCGGCATCTGGTGCTATAAAAGATCTTCAGGTGGGCTGGAGAAAATTAAAAGGGAGCAGACTTATGAATAACTATAACAGCCAAACCCTGTTTTCTTTCTATTAGTAGGAGGCGTGAGTATGATAATTGTACGCTTCGTGCTCACGCCTTCCGTTTCGCTGAAATTATACAACAAAACTGAATGCAGGCTTCTTTTTTTATGGCCTCTTTTCATAAGGTTGTCATTACTTAATAGTCGTTTATGACAAGGTTCTCCAGCCTGCTTCTATTACTCTTATTTCTGCCAAAAGTCCCAGTTAGTAAGTCCCAGTTTCCATCCAGCTTCTTCTGTGGGAGCTCCAGACTTGGAGACTGACAAACCATCCCCAGCTCCAACAGGATCCAACCAACCTTACGAGGTGTCCAAACCACCTCAGCTGGCTCCTCTTGAATCCTGAACAGATTTCAACCGCTCGCACCCGTGACCAGTCATGGCGGTAGCTGTCATTTTACCACTTTTTTAGGTAACGAGTAATCGAACGCGTTACTATTTCCAATCCTGTAACCAGATTAAAGTTACTTATCCTTAGACTTTGCGTTACTATTTTTTTAGTTTAGCTTTCTGTACGACAATGAAGTCACGTTTTCAGCACGAGGACGAATCACGTGTAATACCACGCAAACGTAAACAACGGAGGGAGGAGAGAGATGCGCGTTTTCTGCTTGGAAATGCAGGCACTATTTTAAATTTGTTTTAGCAAAAGATGACAACATTAAGGTTCGTTGTAAACTCTGTGCTGTCTAGCTTCAAAAACACTACGTCATATTAGAAAAAACATTTGGAGTCGCAGCACGGCACAGTCACACTTACAGAGCAGAGAACTTCGATTAATGCAGGAGGTCCCACACTGGCCAAACAACCAAAACTGGACTTGGGTGCAAAACTAGTAAGTTCCATTAGTGTTACCAGTTAAATATGTCAGGTCAAGAAAGAACGTCTTTATTTTATATTTTATAATGACAATGTTTATGTTAAGTGAAGTCAAGAAAGACTTTTATTTTATAAAAACTATTATTTATGTTATGTTAAATGAATTCAAGAGAAACTGTCTGAATTTTATTATTTTTTTAAAAACATTTTTTTCAGGAAATAGCTTTCAAGTTCATCTTTAAATGTCAGGAGATATATTGTTGATGTAACTGTTTAAAATGTACTTTAAATAAATTGAGTACTGGTAAAACTGGTTGTCATTTTTATGTTGAGATGCTAGGGGTGTCGGCAGCTGCTGAATGGAACTAAAAAAGTAACTTGTAATCTAACTTAGTTACTTTTAAACTCATGTAATCTAAAAGTAACTAAGTTACTTTTAAAAGGAGTAATCTGTAATCAGTAATCAGATTACTTTTTTGCAGTAACTATACCATCACTGGGCCCTTAACTCTCAATTGTTTTGAATGTACGTTGTGAGATTGGATTTGTTGTATGTCACTGGGGATAAGGGCATCTATATTACTTTTATTATTAACACGCTATGAATACAAATGCAATCAAATCAAGTTCTTTCTTTTTGTGAACAGATAAACATCACTAGAACTTTATCAAGCCTCGTGACTGAGTGAGCCGAGAATAAGACAATTCTTTAGCTCATTTTCTTAATACCTTTGGAACAAAGAAAGATTTTCCCCTTCAGCTACTTCTTATTGTGTGAGTCACAGATCTCGGTTCTGCTTAAAACACAGTTTACATCCCATTAGCGACGGCATGGTGTGTTATCAGGTTATGGATCTGAAGAAAGTAAACAATGTTTAAGCTCGATAAATGACAACACTGAGTAATGTGAAGTCATGAGCAGATCGTCTTTGTGTCTAACCTCGCTGCCTATATTTATACTATCCCTGTTACGGATCGGAGAGAGGACCCAAGGATGCGGGAATTGGGAAACAAACGACGTATAATAATTAGGGAATGAACAGAAAAGGAACGAGCATAAGGCTCTTCCAACACAGCAAACTCAAAAAAGGGAAGGTTCGGCACAGCTGTAATGCGTCCCGTGAGGGGATGGCACCCACAGCTGGCGAACAGGCGTATCGGCATATGGCACGTGGTGCCGAAACGCTAGAGGGCAAACGTGCTGAAAGCACGTAAACGTGGCTCAAATCTGTTAGGGTTTCGGCGCCTCTCGTGATCTATTTGCGTTCGCACTCAAATAGAGTTATTACGTCATTAGCCACTACGTTAATAAAAGCGACTATCGAGCTTCGCTCTGTAATGGCGGACCGGCGCGCTGGCGTGCTGAAAGCACATAAACGCGGCTCGAAAAGCCCCAGGATGTTACCGTCTGACTTGAAAAAGTCATGATAACGTTCGCCTAGACAGAGGCGTGTATTGCTAACGACGTGGCATCGAACTACGTTGATGCTTGTCCTAAAATAGCCGAGCCTCCAGGTGTCCACTATAACGTCGCAGACTGTGCTCTGATTTGCCTTGAGACAACTTAAAACGTGCTTCCCTGCTGCTCTATAAAAAGGCTCTCTGAAGCTACTTTCGGGTAGTGTACCTCTTGGTGAGGGATCGATGATTGTTAGACGTGGATCTGTGACACGTGAGAAAGTAGGAGAGAATGCTGACAATAAAGAATACAGCAAAGCTTCTATTTATTTTGGAGAATGGAGAAAGCCAATCCTGGCCTGAGTTTGGTGAGAAACACGCTGAGAGAAGATTGTAACTCATCCTGTTGTTAAATTCCACTTGTTTATTTGTGTTTCTTCCTGTCCTTGTTATCGTGACAATCAGATGAACATATTGCTATAGATTCCAGGTATTATATCAGTACCAGTTTCACAAAATATTCATGCATCCCCAGTCCTAGCTCTTGCTTATGCTGGGTATGAAGTGTGTTTGAGGAGCTGTGTTTTTACCGCAACCTTCCATTAACTGCTCTTTGGCTTACTTCTGGATTTGAGTGCCCCAGTTAAAAGCATACACACACACACACAAACCTACACAACTTCCCCGAATTAGCTCACACAGTTTCCAATAAACATATACTAGTGTTTCCAGTGGATCGAGGACTTACTAGTACAAAAAACTGCAGACATCAGACCATTGGTGTACCTACAGTACTGAGCAAAAGTCTTAGGCCACCATTACAGCTGTGATTTTTGCAAGGGTATAATGACCAGATATAGCAAACTGCTTACAAAAAATAGGGGATATTCCATTTTGATATATCCTCTAATGTTTGTGAGCAGTATATTATCGATTGATTGGATCCAACCTTTTGAACCTTGGAATTTATAATCCATAATACTCGTTTCCACTGATCTTCATTCCAATTGAGATTGAGGTGAAAACAGCGGTTTCTTGGCTGCTACTCTTCCAAAAAGACCATTCCTCATGAATCTTTTTCATACATCTTTTTAGTGCTGCATACAAATTTCCTGGTTGTATTCTTATAAAGACAATTCTAGTCATTATAACTAAATATAAATATATACTAAATATATAATTACAGTCGAATCCGGTTAATGGGACCACATCGGGACGCGATTGTTTTGGTCCTAACCGGCTGGTCCGATTAAACGAACATGCCCTATGTTACAAGACGGGACG